>SNQJ01S0028994.1:20307-36851 GCA_010110895.2 Picea sitchensis
TCCTTCATTGGTTTGCAAAACTTGGAGGCCAAGGAAATAGTGCAAAAATCCTAAGTCTGTCATTTCAAATTTCTTCTTAAGGCTGGTTTTCACATGGTTTAAAATTTTTGAGTCACTATTAGTAAGGATAAGGTCATCAACATAAAGGAAAATGATGATGAGATGACTTCCTACTTTCTTGGTATAGACATTAGGATCAGAATGGCATCTAGAGAATCCAATGTCAATAAGGAAGCTATCCATTTTGGCATACCAAGCTCAGGGAGCTTGCTTAATACCATAAAGAGATTTCTTAAGGCGACAAACAAGGCTAGAGTCATTTTGTACATATCCAGGAGGTTGTTCCATGCATATTTCTTCTTGAAAATCTCTGTGCAAGAAGGCGCATTTAACATCCATCTGATGGACCTCCCATTTATGTGAGGCAACAAGGGCAAGAACAAGGTGGATGGAATTCATTTTGGCTACAGGGGAAAAGATTTCATTATATCCAATTCCTTAAACTTGGGAAAATCCTTTGGCAACTAACCGATCCTTATGTCTATCAACACTTCCATCTGATGCATACTTAGTTATGTAGACCCATTTACATATGACAAGTTTTCTTCTGTTTGGAAGAGGTACAAGATCCTAAGTATCACTTTCCATTAAAGAACAATACTCTTCATTCATTGTTGTATCCCAATTTGGATGACCCAAAGCTTCTACAAATGTCTCTGGATCACGAGTCTCTGAAACTCGAGCCCAAAGAGAAGAGGCTCATTGTAACTGTGAACGTTTCCGACGCTGATCTGAAGGATCACCAACAAGATCACTAACTGCTTCTCGTGTTGAACAGACCCATCTAGGAAGCGGAGGAGCTGGTGTTGGTTTAGGTTCAAAGGACTCATCTGTGTTGGGTATGTGCTTTTTCCTCGGGAAACATGTCACATTTTTGCCTCATTTTTTGTGTTGCATCGATTTTCATGTCCATTGTTGGATGGTTTTTCGGCACATGGTTTTTGCCGATGGTTTTCTATTTCCGGTTAAGGCATTAGGGTTGTTGACTAATCTAGGTCATTGGGTTAGGGTTTTGGATGTCACTGTATCCTATATGTATATTGTATTGTAAACAATGTATCAGATGAATGAATATAGAATATGTTGGTTTTCTCGGTTTGGGTTTCCAGGGGAAAAATATATGTGTAATGTTTGTATTTGCCATTATATCTTTTATGTTCTTTTACTGAAAATATGTTTGCAATAAATATTGTACAAGGTTAAAATCTACATCTGGTATCAGAGCTTTGTTGGCTTCAGGGAGACTCCTTTGTGGTCAAGGGTTTGGCTTGGGACTGTGATAAGCCTTGTTACAGTGGGATATTTGTGGTATTGATTTTTCAGGTGAAAATAAATGGCGAGCAATTCGAAAATTGAGATCGATAAGTTTAATGGGAAATTTTTTGAGCTGTGGAAGCTCAATATGGAAGATTTATTGGTGGATAGAGACCAATGGATCGTGGTAGATCGAGGTACTGCACCTACATGAATTTCAATAGATGACTGGAAAAAGTTGGATCGGAAGGCGAAGAGCACAATCCGACCGTGTCTCTTAGATTAAGTATTACTGAATGTGTCATAGGAAGCTACATCCAAGGATTTATGGGATAAGTTGGGGAATTTGTATCAATCTAAGTCCCTACTAAATAAAATATTCCTAAGAAAGAAGTTGTATAACATGAGGATGAGAGATGGAGACTCGGTGGTAGAGCATTTGAATGCTTTCAATACTTTGGTAAGTCAATTAGTATCTGTTGAGATTAAACTTTCATATGAAGATAAGTGTAACAATTTACTGTGATTTTTACCAGACTCATGGGATAGTGTGGTTGTGGCCATAGGTAGTAATAAAACTTCCTTAAAGTTTGATGAAGTGGTCTCATCCTTGTTGTCAGAGGAGATGAGATAGAAGAATATGGAAGGACAGAGCACTGTTGGCCCTTGGTTATGAAAGTAAGCGAAGATCAGGGAATAAAAGGCAAAATGCGAACTGGGCGGAAGACACAGTGATTGTTACTGGGTCGAAGTGAGCAAAATAGTAGAAAGGATGGAGCGAAGTAAAAGGAAGCAAGTCGTTGGACGATGAGATCAAGGATGACAGATCAGCAAGGAAGGAGGATCGTGGACAACTCAACAAGCAAAAAAAGCCATCATTGGATGCTTGTAGCACCGCGCAAGATGGAAGGAAAGACAGGCTGGCGAAGACTTGAAAATTAGATTCAAGTTGACCTAGGGTTTTATACACCTAGGGTTTTGGTATCTAGGGTTTTGACACCTAGGTTTCGGCCAAAGGATGTTAGTGAGTGATTGTAATGTATAAATAGAGGTCTAAAGGACCTGGGATGGGTTGTTGTTGTTGTTGTTACTATTGTTGGTGTTATGATTGTTGTTGTGTGATCGAGTGAGTAAAATTGTGTGAGAGAGAAGTGTTGAGTACGAGAGCCTTCTGTATTGTAAGATCTTCAGCTGGGTGTGAAGATCAACCCTGCATCTGGGTGCACAGGGAGGGGAGAGATAGAGAGGAGAAGAAAGAAGATCTGCTAGCTGAGAGCACACACAAGAAATGTATGCTTCACCTTAATATATTATAAAGCACAGTTCTGTGGGCATAGCCCTAGAGAGAGGGTGAACCACGTATACCTTGTGTTGTGTGTGATTGATGCTATGTTGTTTTCCTTTGATATACTGGTATTGCATTATTGTGGTATATCTGATAGATGTGTGGAGTAGATCTAAGCTGATAAGCGATATAGGAATGTTGTATTTTTCTAGTGTTGGATCCACTTGAGATTTCCCTTGGTTGTAGACATCTCTGTCCTGCAACCCCCCCATAGCTGCTTCGGGTGAGACTACATATGCTTCGCAGGTGTAGCTGAAAGGGTCGGTAGTTAGGGCTTGTTAGTGCGCTCTTGGAGCTAAACCCTGGGCCTGCCCCTGTGCCAACAAATGGTTCTTTTGCTGGGACACGAATCTTCTTGAGGGAATGTCAAGGTGGTTCCCATCAAAGACAAATATTCAGAAGTAGATAGAGGATCAAGAAAAGGACTTCGTTGAAGCACAGAACAAGAACCCTAATCTTAGTACAAAGGATTGGTTAGGAAGATATATCTTTACTAATATACACAAAATTTTCTTTGGAGGAATCCATCAGGAACTATATGAGTGGTTAGCTAGGTTAGAAGATACCCAGTTTGAGATTAGATCTAGGCCACCTGTGGTCTGGACGTTGGCACTAATCAAGAAGGTCAAGAGAGTTGATAACACCATGTCAAGATTAGTAGACCACTGGTTTGATAGCACCATTGGAGGGTACATCACCGAGTTTGTTGTTGACAGAGTAGAGTCATATAGCCAAGCCGAGAGATATTTCTTCAAGGGACCCAGAGGAAAAATTTTACATTTTTTGAAGTTGAGGATCAATATGCTATTACATGAGAAGAACATCTTGAAGATATAGTAGATTGGCCAGATCTGGAAAAGCCAATGTTCAGGAATTCAGACAGTGACAGTGACACAGAGGCTGGACATACGCGCAGTGGGAGAGAGTTCAGATAAGTTCACCTTGTGAACCTGTTTAAGAAGAACTACGGGGATGAGGGTTTCTACAGTGGAGAAGAGGCATATTTGACGGACGAAGAGCATTCAGAACCCATTAGGGCAGAGAAAGGGAAAGTTGAAGAGCCTTGCCGGAAATATCCAGAAACTTTAGGAACTGCACAGACTGTTGAAGTAAGTATTATTATCCCTCCTGTTGATTCAATAGCATTAAGAAAGAGTAATCCAAGCCACCAGAGAATTCAGAGGACTGTCACTAGTAGTCCACCACATACTCAGTCAGGAACCCTAGGAAGATCTATGGCAGATGAGATGAGGCTCCCTATTTTTAGGGGAGATGGGTCTGAAGACCCTGATCAACATTGATTCCTATGTGAAGCCATATGGAATATTAAAAATTTCACCGACGAAGTTGTTAAAAGAACTCAGTTTAGTACTACCCTAAGGGATCGCGCATTGAGCTGGTACATGAAGCTTGTCCAAGGACTTGTACAACCTAAGCTGCTGAATGAGATCAATAATGCGTTGATTGCAGAGTTTAAGAAACCCAAGTCAGAGTCACAATGTATTACAGAGCTGAAAGAGATCAAGAAGAAGGTAGCTGAACCTGTTTGGACATTCGATCAAAGATTCAAGACCTTAACCAGCCGATTGACTTTTCATATCCCATATGAGAAGAAAAAAGAATGGTTCATTTCTTCCCTCTTACCACACATCAGAGTTCCTTTGATGCAACAAAATATCGCTTCACAGGCTGAGGTGCTGGAGATTGCCGTGAATTTAGAGTCCACCCCTATGGGAGAATCCATCTCAGGTATGAGTCAAATATTGAGTAAACTAATTAGTTTGTCTCTACAGGTCGAAGATATGAAGAAAGACAAGGGAAAAGATAAAAGAGAAGACATCTGGTGTGTCAAATGAAAATCAGAAGGCCATGACAAGGAACACTGCCCCTTATTTCATGAATACTTGTCCTCTGGAGCTCTGATCCCTTTGAAGCAAGTCACCCTACCCTGGTGCGAAGTATGCAGAAATACACATCGCCCTGACGAGTGCTATTACATGCAAAAATATGTTCAGACACCCACAAATTTGTATTGCATGTTCTGTAAGTCTATGGGGCATGATGATAGAGATTGTATGGATTATGACCTCTTGCATGAAAGGTCAAGAGACATATACAAAATTCAAGGCGAAGTACATCAAGAAGGAAACACTACGCAGTACAACTCCCCTGGGAGAGGAAAATTCAATCCTCGCGGTGGATTCAGAGGATGAGGACGAGGAGGAGGTATGGGTCAAGGTCGAGGAAAAATCATTTGTTACAACTACGCACAACTAGTACACTTAGCAAGGGATTGTCAGAACCCTTGCACTACTTGTAGCTGCTGCAGTTCCTTCGAACACGTTATAGAAGATTGTCTTGTGTTTCTAGGTAAGCTTCAGGAAAGACGAGGACCTCAACAAAACCCGCAAGTGAAACTGATATATGTTGAACCTCATGAAAAAGACCCTAGAGTTGTTGTTATCACTAGAGGAGGCATTGTTACAGGAGAAGACAGACTGACCCAATGAAAGACTACAGAAGACTCAGGAGTCAGGAAAGCTACAGAGAAGACCCAAACTTTTGATGTAAAAAAAGAAAGACAAATATTTGAGGAAGCAAGAAAAGAGTTCAAAGTAGACCAAGGTTCTTCATCAAATACATGACCAAAAGTAAGAGAATATGGAATGCCTTTGGCATTCGATCATTCTGCTTCACTAAAAGAAGGACAAGAGGTAATCAAGCTCGTGGAATTTTTATATACTTCTATTAAGTTGATTCAGGATGAGAGCGATGTACAAGAGCTACAAAATTTAATCAGATAGTATGAGCTAGGAAAGATAGACCCCTTACTGAATAGGGAAGTACACCAAATCGCTAAAAAGAGAAGGAAAAATAAGGAATTGCACTTGAATGCTCAAATAGGAGAATATGATATAGACTACGTGGTCCTCGACTTAGGGTCGGAGGTCAATGTCGCAACGAAGCAAACCTGAGCACTGATGGGAAAACCGAAGTTGATCTACTCCCCTATCAGGCTTATGATGGCTAACCAGCAGGCAGTAAGCCCCTTTGGTAGATTGAAACATGTCCCTGTGGACATCGACAGAGTAAGAACATTTGCAGATTTTGAGGTAATTGAGATAGTTGATGACAACTGTCCTTACCCCGTGTTGTTAGGAATTGACTGGGCTTTCAATAATTCCACTGTGGTTGATTTAAATAAAAGACGAATGAATTTTGAAAGAGATGGCCTTAGGTTCATTGCACCATTAGATCCAGATGAAGGTCAGTGATACACATAACCTATCAGAGAAGAAGACCGCACATATGAACTGGAAAACATATACAAATTAACGACCAGGCAGTAGGATTACATTAATATTATGGCCGATGGAAACCTAAGCTGGTGAAGTGAAAACGCATGTTCATCAGATTTAGAAGAAGCACTGGAGAACTGGAAGAACAAAATGTATGAAGTATCTACAAGGAGATGCGCTAGATTAACCAGAGAAGTTCACTGGATCGACACAACAATAAGTAACTTTCCCACCTTTGATGGTCTGAATCCTTCATAATTCTTCTTATTGGAATTCGAAGCAAGTGTACCAACACAACATATATTTTTGGCAATGTATGAGGCCTTGAAAGCAACACCAGTGAGATGGTGGGGGACCCACAAAAACAACATTACAGAATGGGTACAATGTCATACCCTGATGACTGTGCGGTTCTCAGCACAAGTAGAAGGATATGAAGTTCGGTACACAGGTCAAAGCTGTCCAAAGGACCATGTGAAAAGTTGCAAGGAAGCCTGGATAACCATTCCTCAAGAGCAGTGGTGCACAAGTTCATTAACACACTAGACACAACTCTTATCAACTGGTACCTTCAAGCAGAGATGGGCCTCATCACTGCAGATTGGAAAGGTATGACTCATAACTTTGTAACCACCTTCTTATTTGTCAGTCAATATCCTTCAGTAGATCAAGCATTACAGATTGTAAGACATAAAGTATTTGAGGAGGCCTCTATCCCCCCTTTAGAACAAGAAGAGGATGAATGGACTCCACCTCTCCAGAAACTGCAAGGTTGTTACAACATCAATGCTGATGAAGATGATGATCTGAGGAAGGTGAACATCGCAGAAACAAAAGGCCGGAGAGATGTGGAAGGACCAGGAGTTGAGCTACCATTTATCAGACAGTCGATCAAGATTAAGAAGATCAATATTGGAACAAATCAAACATCGAAGCTTGCAAATGTTGGAGATTACTGGGATGCTACTACTATTGACAAAATAACAGAGTTAGTGCATGAATATCAGGACTTGTTTCCAACCAAGTTCACCGATATGAAGGGAATTAAAGGGCCTATGGGAGAGATGAGGATCCCTTTGAAACCAGATGCAAGACCAATCAAGCAGAGACCGTACAGATTGAACCCTAAGTATAAAGAGAAAGTGAAGATTGAGCTCGATAGAATGCTGGAAGCAGGAATTATAGAACCTGTCGAAGAGTCAGAGTGGATTAGCCCTATGGTGGTGCAAGACAAGAAGACAGGAGAGATCAGGATCTGTGTAGATCTCAGGAAGCTGAATGATGCATGTTTTCATGTCCCCTTCCCTACACCATTCATTGACGAAGTGTTAGATAATGTGGGAGGCCAAGAAGTATATTCTTTTACAGTTGGATTTTCAGGATACCATCAGATCCGGATTTCCAAGGAAGATCACCATAAGACCACGTTTGCAACAGAATGGGGGTCCTACCAGTATACAGTGATGCCATTTGGATTGAAGAATGCCCCAACCATATTTTCCAAGGTGGTGGTCGAAGCATTCAAGGAGTTTCTGCATAAATTTCTAGAAGTATATTTTGATGATTGGAATGTTTTTAGTTTATTGAAAAATCATATTGAATGTCTAAGGCTAATGTTGGAAAAATGCAGGCAGTGTTAAATTGCCTTGAATCTGAAGAAATGCATCTTCTTTTCACCATTTGGAGTGTTGTTAGGTCATATTGTATGCAAGCAGGGATTGCTGGTAGATCCATCTAAAATTTCTATTATAGTTGACTTACCCCCTCCTACTTCAGTCAAATAGCTGCGCATTGCGCTGGGACATACTGGATATTACAGGAAGTTCATTAAAGGATACACCCAGATTACAACACCCATGGAGAATATTTTGAAGAAAGATTGTCAGTTCAGTTGGACAGAAGAATGCCAATAGAGCTTCGACACACTAAAACAGAAAATGGTTACTGTGCCCATTCTGGTTTTCCCAGATTGGATCAAGGAATTTCACGTGCATGTCGATGCATCTTCCATTACCTTAGGAGAAGTGTTAGCACAACCTGGGGAAGGAGATATTGACCATCCATTAGATTTTACTAGCAAGAAGCTATCAATAGCTGAGATTAATTACACCACCACTAAGAGAAAAGGATTAGCCATGGTATATGCCCTGCAAAAATTTTGTCACTACTTGTTGGGAGGACACTTTAAAATGTTTACTGATCATTCTGTGCTGAAATAACTAGTCAACAAGCCAGTGTTGGAGGGGAGAATATGCAGATGGCTTCTGCTATTTCAGGAATATGACTTTGAGATCGTAGTCAAACAAGAAGAATGAACAAAGGTCCTGACCACTTGTCAAGGTTGGAACATGGCAAAGAGATGACCAATTTGGAGGATGCACTACCGGATGCATAATTATTGGCCATTAGAAATATTGATGAACACTTCGCAGAGATAGTCCATTTCCTGTCAACAAGAATGGCACCGAGTGAATATACAATTCCCAAGAAGAAACAACTAGTAGTACACGTTGCAGACTTCTCACTTATAGCTGGACAACTATAAAAAATGGGACCTGATGAGATATTGAGAAGGTGTGTTATGGAGGCAGAGCGACCATTGATCCTCACAGAAGCTCATGAGGGAATCGCAGGAGGACATTACACAGGGAAAGAAACTGTGCAAAAAGTTCTTAGAGCTGGCCTTTGGTGGCCCACCTTACACAGAGATGATAAAAAGTATTACAGAGCCTATGATGTATGCCAAAGAGTTGGGAAACCATCCAAAAGAGATGAAATGTCATTATCACTATAGATGAACCTACAAGCATTTGAGAAATGGGCCATTGACTTCGTGGAACCTATAAACCCACTAGGCAAGCGCATAGGAGCAAGGTACATAATTACTGAGATAGAGTACTTGAATAGATGGGCCGAAGCAAGAGTATTTAAGGACTATAGTGCAACTACAGCTGCACGCTTCATATTTGATGACATCATAACCAGGTTTGGATGCCCAAAGATCCTTATGAGTGATCAAGGCACACATTTCATAAATAAAACAGTTTAAGCCCTGACTGAGGAATTTGCAGTCCACCATTAGAAGAACACACCTTACCATCCACAAGAAAATGGGATAGTGGAAGCATTCAATAAAATCTTGGAAACAATGTTGACAAAGATTTGCAGTGTGAATAGGGATGACTGGGATTTAAGAGTACCGGCAGTACTATGGGCCTATAGAACCACTTGCAAGAAGTTAACAATGCAGACCCCTTTTAAGTTGGTATATGGTCTTGAAGCCATTGTCCCAATGGAATATTTGGTACCAAGCCTAAGAATTGTTGCCTTTACAGATATGGATGACACTGGCGTTGTTCGAGAGAGGCTTGCACAATTGGTTGAACTGGAGGAAGACATATTTGTTGCAGGATTTCATCAACAGGTACAAAAAGAAAGAGAGAAGGCCTACCATGACAGACACATCAGGAAGAAAGAATTTAAACAAGGTGATCTAGTACTAGTATAGACAGTAAGTTCATCAAAAATCCTGGGAAGTTTAGAACGCATTGGCTCGGGCCATATGAGATCGCCTATGTTACAGAAGGAGGAGTTGCGTAGTTGAAGACTTTGAATGGAGAATGGAAGGAAGTATTAGTGAATGGCAGCCGGCTGAAGTTGTACTAGGACAAACAACTGCCTCATAGCTCTTAGTAAAATCATAAGGAAAAGGTTTGAGGTACTAGGTGCAGTTGAAATTGGGTACTAGACACAAAAAAGATAGTCTGCACAAGGAAGGAGAGGAGGCATAGAGCATAAAGCAGAGGTTGCACTGTGCAGTCTGAAGTTGAAGTAAAACATAAAGGACCGATCTGAAGTGCCTCAGGACGAGTCACAAGTGAGTGTTCGGGGCTTGTTGGCCCTTGGTTATGAAAGTAAGCGAATATCAGGGAATAAAAGGCAAAATGTGAATTGCGCGGAAGACACAATGACTGTTACTGGGTCAAATTGAGCAAAAGAGAATAAAGGATGGAGCGAAGTAAAAGGAATCAAGCCATTGGACAAGGAGATCGAGGATGAAAGATCAGCAAGAAAGGAGGATCGTGGACAACTCAGCAAGCGGAAAAAGCCACCATTGGATGCTTGGAGAATCACACGAGAAGGAAGGAAAGATAGGCTAGCAAAGCCCTGAAAATGTGGGTCAAGTTGACCTAGGGTTTTGGTATCTAGGGTTTTAACACCTAGGTTTTGGCCTAAGGATGTTAGTGAGTGATTGTAATGTATAAATAAAGGTCTAAAGGACCTGGGATGGGATTTTGTTGTTGTTGTTGTTGTTGTTACTATTGTTGGTGTTATGATTGTTGTTGTGTGATCGAGTGAGTAACATTATGTGAAAGAGAAGTGTTGAGTATGAGAGCCTTTTGTATTGTAAGATCTTCAGCTGGGTGCGAAGATCAACCCTGCAGCTGGGTGCGCAGGGAGGGGAGAGATAGAGAGGAGAATAAAGAAGATCTGCTAGCTGAGAGCGCACACAAGAACTGTATGCTTCACCTTAATATATTATAAAGCATTGTTCTATGGATGTAGCCCTAGAGAGAGGGTGAACCACGTATACCTTGTGTTGTGTGTGATTGATGCTATGTTGTTTGCCTTTGATATAATGGTATTGCATTACTGTGGTAGATCTGATAGATGTGTGGAGTATATCTAAGCTGATAAGCAATATAGGAATGTTGTATTGTTCTAGTGTTGGATCCACTTGAGATTTCCCTTGGTTGTAGACATCTCTATCCTGCAACCCCCCCATAGCTGCTTCGGGTGAGACTACATCTGCTTCGTAGGTGTAGAAGAAAGGGCCAGTAGTTAGGGCTTGTTGGTGCGCTCTTGGAGCTTAACCGTGGGTCTGCTCCTGTGCCAACAAGCACAGACACATTATTTGCAAGAGGACGCTGCCAAGAAAGAAAAATATCTAAGTTCTCAAGTGGGAGATCTAAGTCTAAGGGTAGATCTAAATCACCCAGAAAGTTTGTAAAGGTATGTTGTATATGTGGAAAAAAAGGGCACTACAAGAAGCAGTGTAGATCCAAAGTTGAGAAAAAGAAGGGCTCTAAAGAATCTCCTTCTACAGAAGAAAATACCTCCAAGGAAGAAGGAGGGGATGAGTACTTGGCTTCTTCAAGCACACATGCAGATCATGAGGCATGGTTGGTTGACTTAGGTGCATCCTTTCATATGACTCCCCACAGGGAGTGGTTCAGTGAATATGAAAGGTATGATGGAGGTAAGGTTTCCCTAGGTGATGACTCGAAAACCAGAATCATAGGTCGAGGAAAAGTCAAGTTGAGGCTCATATATGGAAGGATTATAACACTACCTGGTGTTCTTCACATCCCAGGATTGGACAAAAAATTGATTTCTTTAAGAAAAATGGACGATGCAGGGGTAAAAACAATATTTGAAAAGGAAACCTGCAGGATGGTTCGAGGAGCAATGTTGTTGTTTAAGGGAGTTCAGTTTGGAACTTTGTATAATATGAAAGGAAGCACTATTAGTGATGGTTTTAATAGGTCCATTGTTCTTGATATTGGAGTTGAAGAAGAAAGAACTCCTACAGTCTTTGGAGAAAAGGTTATGTTGTGGCATCACCTTTTGAGAAAAGGTTATGTTTGTGGCATCAAAGACTGGGGCATATCAGAGAGAAGTGTCTTTGACCACTACACGGTAAAGGTATGGTTGAAGGTATGCCTAACTGCTCTCTAGATTTTTATTTCTGTGAACATTGTGTATATGGGAAGAATAATTGGGTAAGATTTCCCTCTGGTGCAATGAGGGCAGAATGAATTTTACAGCTAGTTCAAAGTGATGCTTTTGGACCTGTGTTGGTCCCATCATTGGGAAAATTTGTGTACTATGTCTCATTTATAGATGACTTCTTGAGGAATACTTGGATGTATTTCCTCAGGAAAAAATCTGAAGTATTTGACAGGTTTAAAGAGTTTAAGGCTCTTGTTGAGAATCAAACAAAGAAAATAATTAAGGTGTCGAGGACAGATAATGGTGGAGAGTTTTGCGGGAATGAATTTGAATAATTCTGCAAGAAGTGCGGTATAGAAAGAAAAAAGACTACTCCATATACACCTCAGCGCAATGGAGTCATAGAAAGGATGAACAAGACGTTGATGGAAAAAAACAAGGTACATGCTCAATGGTGTCGGGTTAGGGAAAGAATTATGGGCAGAGGCAGTGGGTATTACATGTTACCTGGTCAACAGATCACCCTCATCAATGCTAGATGACAAGACTCCACAAGAGGTATGGATATGTAAGAAACCTTCTCTCACACATCTTAAGGTATTTGGCTGTGAGACATATGTTCTTGTTCCAAAGGAAAACATGAGTAAGCTAGATAAGGAGGCTGAAAATTGTATCTTTATTGGGTATAAAGATGGTCTCAAAGGTTATAAGCTTTGGAACCCAGAAACTAAGAAGGTAGTGTATAGTCGAGATGTGGTATTTAGAGAAATTAAGGATGTTGTTAAATAGGAAGTCCTACCAGGTAAGGAAGAACCAAATAAAATAGAGTTTGATTTAAAGGATGATGAATCATACTCTACAAAAGAACATTAATCAAAAGAATAATATCCTCATACTTCAGTATTGAGGAGATTGGTTCGAGAAAGAAGGATATCAGAAAGGTATACTCCATAGGATTTCTGTTCAAACTTTTCTTTGTCTATTACTAATGATGATCCTAGAAATTTCAAGGAGGCAGTGGATTCAGAGGATGGAAAGCTCTGGAAAAAGGCCATGTATGAAGAAATGTAAGCCTTGGATAAGAATGAAGCTTGGGATCTAGTGGAGTTTCTGAATGGAAGAAATCCCATTGGCAACAAATGGGTATTTAAAAGGAAGTTGAATGCAGAAGGAAAAGTGGAGAAATTCAAAGCTCGATTAGTAGAAAAGGGTTATTCCCAGGTTGAGGGAATTGATTTTGGTGAGATTTTTACTCTTGTTTCCAAGTTAACTTCTATAAGATTTTTGTTATCTATTGTTGTTGCATTTGATTTTGAAGTAGAATAGATGGATGTGAAGAAAACATTCTTACATGGGTATCTGGAAGAAGAAATCTATATGAAGTAGCCAAAAGTATTTGATGTGAAGGGAAAGAAGGAGTTGGTATGGAAGCTGAAAAATTCCCTATATGGTAGTTTGATATATGCAATGGTATATACTAGACCAGACATTGCACATCCAGTGGGATTTTTGATTAGGTATATGTCAAAACCAGGGAAGAAGCATTAGACAATAGTAAATAGGATTTTTAGGTATTTGAGTGGAACTAATAGCTATGGATTGTGATACCAAGGAAGACCAGGATTGGACAGAGTGTTGGATATTCATGTCTTTGTGGATGCAGACTGGGCTGGAGATTTGGATCATAGGAGATCTACAAGTGGGTATGTGTTTAACCTGTTTGGAGGAGAAATAAGTTGGATGAGCGAAAGATAGGTTGTAATGGAAGTTTCAACTACAGAAGCTGAATACATGGAAACCACTCATGCAAGTAAGGAAGCAATATGGTTACAAATATTTTGTTCAGGTATTGGGTTGGTACAACAAGTTGTAAGGATAGATTGTGACAATTAGAGTGCAATTTTTATGGCGAAGAACCTGACGTATCATTCAAAGACAAAGCATATTGATATTCAATATCACTTTGTGAGAGACATGGTTGAAGAAAAGAAAGTTTTGTTGATGAAGGTGAATAAAAGAAAGTGTTTCCTCGGGAAACGTGTTGCATTTTTGCCTCATTTTTGTGTTGCCTCGATTTTCATGTCCATTGTTGGACAGTTTTTTGGCACATGGTTTTTGCTGATGGTTTTGTATTTCCGGTTAAGGAATTAGGGTTGTTGACTAATCCATCTCATTGGGTTAGTGTTTTGGATGCTACTGGCTCCTATATGTATATTGTATTGTAAACAATGTATCATATAAATGAATATAGAATATTCCAGTTTTCCAAGTTTGGGTTTCCAGGGGAAAAATATATATGTAATGTTTGTATTTTCCATTATATATTTTTTGTTCTTTAACTGAAAATATGTTTGCAGTAAATATTGTACAAGGTTAAAATCTACAATCTAGAGGAAGGTGAGTAGGTGGAGGTGGATTTTCATCCTCACTGCCATCATCTCAAGAAGAAACCAGAATAGGAACAAAAGAAGGCACAAATGCCGAAGATGGCTCCTAGGCCGAAGAAGGCACAATCGTCAAATTAGGCTCACATGCCATGAGATTTTCATCAAATTTAATGTTGAGATTCAACAAGAAGATCCTAGTGAAATTTATGCACCTACACTAGGATGGAGCCTCAGGCTATTTTTAGGTGGAAGTCTATTTTTAGATGATGATCAAATTCTATTTATAGATGATGTATATTTATAGATGGTGAGAGAATTCTATTTATAGATGTATGTCGACTATTATTATCCCTTAATAATAGTTGGACATTAAATATTAGTCTATTCTCAATAAGCACTTGGAAATAGTTAACTGAATTGGAAAATCAATTAGCTATAGGAAATTTGAGTTCAAAGATTGATTGGTGGGACATGCAAGTCGAATTAGTTGTAACTGAGTGATTCGAAGTTGTAATAGAGTTGGATGTGTAGTTATGTGAGTTGTGAAGTAGTTTAACTCAATTAAGTGAGTTAAGCTCAGTTGTACTAGTTGTAACTGAACTTACACTAGTCAGAGATCAGTGAATTAATTCACAATCAATGATCTCACATGCAACTGAAGATTTACCACTGTTAACTACATGCATGTCAGATCCAATGGAGACCCAATTGAGATAACAGGTGAAAGGGACAATTTGATTATCAATTGTAACATTAGTGAGTGCACTCATGCAACCACACACACAGTGGATGTGCCCATGATGATTGTGCATCCTAGGCAAGAGGAATTCATTCATTGCAGGGGTTTCCATTAGCATGGATTGCGCAGAGGAGGCATGCTGTCTGGAAGCAGTAAATTGGCACATGAATTTGTCAATTTTTGTATGACAGTGTGAGATGATTGTATATTGTATTGAGATCACTCGGATTAGAGTTTTGCATGAGATTGTTTCATGATCCATGATATATACATAATATATGATAGTGGGGTTTTTAGCTTTATGCTTTCCCGGTAAAAACATCTGTGTTATGTGTGATTGATCTTTCTTCTTGATATTGCAATTGGCGATCGTGTTTTAAATTCCGCAAGAATATTTGTAGAAGCGATTATGTATTTAACAGTGGCATATAATTGTTAGATCAGGAGAATCCAGGCAATACATAATTTTTATTAAAATTTCTACATTTAACATCTCTCATAATAATAATTTCATTATAGTGTGGTTGAAGAAGTCTATAAACTTTGACATCTTCAAAATAACCAACAAATATACACTTCTCACTTTTAGGGTTCAATGCTTTCCTTTTCTCATCAGGAATGTGAGCCCATGCTATACTGCCAAATACACAAAAGTGACTTACATCTAGTTTAATTTTAGTCCAATATTCTTCTGGTGTTATACTTTTAAGAGCCTTTGTGGGAGTGCGATTTACTATGTAATTTGCACAGTTGATGGCTTCTGCCCAATACTTTAGATTTAATCCCTTAGATTGGATCATACAATTAGCCATTTCTTTTAATGTGCGGTTCTTTTTCTCAGCAACACCATTTTGTTGTGGTGTATATGGAACAATGTGTTGCATTTGGATGCCCTATGTAGTGCAGTAACTTGTAAAATTATTGTTCACATATTCACCTCCATTATTTGTTCTTAACCTTTGTATTTGATGTCCATATTGCTTTTCTACAAGGGCCTTGTAGGCCAAAAACTTGTCAAAAATTTCTCTCTTAAGTTTTAAGAAGTAAGCCCAAGTACATATAGAAACGTCATAAATCAAAGTTAATAAATACTTGCACCCAGAAAAAGGAGTAGAAAGTGGATCACACAAATCATTGTGAACAAGCTGCAAAGGGCCCGAGGTGTGCCAAGAGGCACATTTGTCAAAACTGTCTCGATTATGTTTGTTGAGAACACAATCGGCACAAACACCATATCTGCATGAAACATGAGGAAGTTTTGTCACCATTTGTTGATTACATAGTTGTTGCAATGAATGGTAGTTTAGATGACCAAACCGCTCATGCCAAAGTTTGCTCGAGTCATCGCTATGAGCAAAAAAAACTGATGAAAAAGATGATGACCCAAATTTGTCAAACTTTTACAACCTGTTAATATCCTCAGCAATTCCAGTTGCAAGAACATGCTTAGGATATTTTAGATCCTTGATTACAACTTGGTGAGGTGAAAACTCTATGGTTTTACCTTCACCTAAATGAGTGATCTGATATACTGATAGAAGGTTGCAAGAAATACTTAGTACACATAATACATCATTGAAATGATCATTATCTGCTTGAATTGTTCTAGATCCCACAACACTAAGAGATCTATCATCACCAACAAATATTTTCTTGGTGTTACATTCATTTAGAGTAGAAAATATGTCTTTATCCTTAGCCATATGATAAGATGCTCCAGAATCAAT
>SNQJ01S0028994.1:36861-54042 GCA_010110895.2 Picea sitchensis
AATAAGCCACTCATCATAAGAAGAAGTAGAAGTAGTATTGAAGGAGAAACTAGAACCATAAAGTGCATTTCCCTGAGAAGAAGAAGAAGAAGAAGTAGAATCAATACTGATATTGTGCTTCTTCATTGCTGCTTCTAAAGCCGTGATCTTCTTGAAACATTTGGACTCATCATGACCGTATTTATCACAAAAGTTGCAATGTTTGTGAGTCTTCTTATTTTTATATTTTACTCCTTTGTCACCATTAGGAGATGAAGCTGTCTCAGTGGGTTTGGGACCCTTATGTTACTTGTTGTTGTAGCAAGGATGTTGCTTCTTTTGATTCTTGGGTTTATCTTTCTGTTGGGCGACTAAGGATTTGTTGGAGGTACCTGTAGTGATGATCACTCCAAGTTGTACAAGCTTATCTTCCTCTCTAATCAAAGCAACACAAAAGGACTAAAGAGTGGGTTTTTGATAAGTTTTCCCTAGAGCCTATTGCACGACATAAAAGGTAGATACAAACACATAATATGCACTACCTAGCTTATAAAGAATAAGATAGATGGAACGTTCTTCCTCCATATTTATCTCACATTCTTCACATAAAATTCTAAGTGTTTTAAACTTAGATAGATAGTCTCCAATGCAAGAAAAATCACTTGGACTTAAAATCAATACTTGATTTTCTAACTATTGTGCTCGAATAATATTGAGTTTAGAAACACAGATTCAATCTTTTCCCAAGCTTCATCAGGGTCATCAATTTATTTAAGGTGGAACCTTAAATCACGAGAGATGGACATTCTAATTAGTTCATGTGATTCGTCATTCCTATTATCCCATTTGAATTTCTTATTATCATCAGTGGGTTCTTTTTCCTTTCCCAAAGTAATTTGGTACAAGCCTTTACTTCTTAATAAATCCTCCATATGAGATTTCCATTGGAAGTAGTTGGTGCTAGTAAGAAAAATATTACTGGAAGAAGTCATATTAAATATGTAGATAATATGGATTTAAAAACTGAAACTGATGATTTGGATGGAAATATATCGGAAAATTAGGTGGTTTTAATAAAAACGACACTAAAAACGATTTCGGATGTGAAAGTTATGTTTTAAAAAAATACATAAACGATAACCAAAGGACCACGTGGTGGTGTAAGTTGCTTTATGAAGTGACCCACTTTTATAAAAGGGAGTGGGGATCACTTTTACAATGAAGTTACTTTATGAAAGAAAATCCGTATGCAAAATAAATAACTCTAAAATAAAATATTAAAGCTAATTATAGTGATTCAATTTTTATGCTTGAAGTGAAATACACTTTACAATTGAGCATGAACTTTTTCAAAAAAAGTAACAAAAAGAGAGACTTGAACTCAAGACCTCTTACTTAATAAGGAAAATTTTAACCAAATGGGCTAGAAAAACATATTGAATTGTTTAGCAAGAGGATTGTGGGTGTTTTTGACGGCCTTGGAGAGTGTGCTAAAAACAAACTATTTTCACACAAGATTTTTTTTTGGCTTTTCAATGACAACAAGGGTTAGATCTCGATTAGCTTACCTAGAAAATGCACCTTTTCCTATCTATTTTTGATTTTCCGAGATTCCACGGGGCATGGGGAAAAGAGCATACATAGATCTAAAATAGTAGCAACCCAGAAACAAATAATATAAAACCAAAATAATAATCTGCAAAAATTTAAAAATGGAGTATTCAGGCTTTATACCTCCAGATCTCACTGAAATGGCCGTATCTTGGGAAAACACAAACCTTTTCGAGTGAAAAGAAATTTTTTTCCTAACTAAAATGAGCGCTCTGGATGCAATGAAACAATACTCTTAGCCTAGAAATGTACAGAAATGGAAGAAAATGGAGATGAGGCAACTCGGCTTCACGATCTCGATCTATAACAGGAGTAGGTATTCAAACAAGATCTAATACCATGTTCAACAACACAGGTATTCCAACAGAGGACGAACACCTTCAGTAACCACTCACACAACCATATCAAAGATCAACACACCAATGTTTTGATGTGCTAAAACCCCTACAGGGAAACATCCACGACCCCAGCCAACACAACCATTTGGAGCAATTTATTAATGCAAAAGAAAAAGATTACATAGAGATTTTACAAGAGATTTTCTCACAATAAATCATCGACAAATGACCCTCCATGCTCTTTAAATAGAGATCATGGACCAATTGGGTGTTAAACCACAGATCAATGGCCATTAAGATCGAGAAGAATATGAATCGTCGGATCACTCTAAGTAAGGACCATATTGTGACCATCATATTTCCTAACTCCAAATGCATACTAATGCATACTAAAGAAACACACTTTTACCTAATGACACATTAGACCAACTAGATCTTAACTAACTCCTAAGTGTCTAAATATCCTAACAAGGATTGTGTTGGCAACAGACTGAAGTGGAAAGAAGGATGATCATGGGGAAGAAAGCGTGCAAAAACTGAAGTAACAGCTGGAGGAAAACACAACACGCGCACATGCAAGAAGGCGTGCACAAGGAAAGTGACATATGGAATGAAGAACAACATGCACGCATGGGAGGAAGACCTAACATCGGTAGGGTTAGGGTTTTGGTAACATATTGTAAACGAACGGAGAGCCCAAAATATATAAATACAAATACGTAGGTATCATAGGGGGTTCCTTCTTGTTAGTTCGATTTTGCATTGGTACATCATAGTTATGCACAAATCGATGCGAATTGTAATGTTGTGAATAATAGTAGGTTGAAATAACAGTTGTAATAAATGGTCGATGCTTAATTACAAGTTAAGTAGGTTATTAGTAATAAATGGTTAATTATTGCAATATAACTTATTATAACTTAATTAATAAATGGTCCAGAATATAGATCCCATATCTTGTGCTCAATCCTAGGTTGTAAACACATGAGTCTTACAGCCGCCCATTAAAGTTATCTCGGGTAAGACTACGAGGTGCATTCTACGTGTTGCGTTTCCTTCTGGTTTACCAGGAGGGCTGATAGTTTTAGAGGCTTTTGTTGGAAACCTGAAAGACATGAACCCTGGGTCAATAACTCAGATGATAGAGTAGAACCAATAATTAGTAAACAACAAATGGTTCCATTGTCGTTGGAAGGAACAAAGGAGGATTGAGTAGATGAGATAGGAGGAGCGGGAAACGAGCAAAGAAAAGAAGAGAGCAATGAGACATTAGAAGGGGATGTTGAGACCATGGAACCCCACAAAAGAAGAAATCAAAACTTGGTTGAGAACCAAAGAGCTAGAGTTTGCACAGAAAGACAATAGAAACCCTAGAATCACACCTGGAAAATATATGGAAAAATACGTGTTTACTGATTTACATGAAGTCTTTTTCTGTGATTTTCCGCATCTATTGTAGGTGTGGATACTAAGGTTGAAGGATAACCACGTGACGAAACGGATTCGACAACTAGATTGGACCCTAGTACAAATTGGGCAGTTACAGCAGGTGAACAACAAATTCACCTGCGCAATGGACTTTTGGATTGACAGTATTGTGGCAGGCTTCATAACAGAGTTTGTCGTGGACACAGAGAAGTCATATAGCGCAGTAGAGCAAGAATTTCTACATGGACCTCGAGGAAGGTACATTCAATCCATGTATACTTCTATTAAGATACTGTTATATAACAAATGGGTAATGACAATGGAATCAGATAGCTAAACTTCCCTACGTGCATGGGGGAAGGGGGAAGCACTGACAAAGTAAGGATAAATGGAAGGAGGGAAGGATAAAGGAAAGAAGAAGGAGGAACCCTTGGACCCGATCATGATGGATGACGACCATATCAAGTGGATCTTGGCATCAATGAGAAAGACGTGTAGCAGAGCACCCTACCAATACAAGGTGAACACCATGAAGAGAGCTATAGTCATGAGGGAAGGCTTGGTGAGTGATGAGGAAGAGGTAGAGGATCTTCGGGCTGTGGAACAGATTGAGGAAATCCTGCACGCAAGATATGAGAGGAAAACGAGAGGTCCAAGAACGAGAGGAGAAGGAAACCATCCTATCCATATTAATGTCAGTGTGGAACTCATAAACCCATGTGCAACTAATACACCAAAGAGAACACCACCATTTAGACAACCGTAGTTCAGAGGAAGTCCGACAGTAGAAAGTACATCTACACAAGGAACAACAACTGGAGGAGCCAGTTCAGGCAACACTAGTCAAGTATCTACACCGCATAGAGGAGGTAGTAGTTCAGTATTCAGAATGGCAGGACACAATCCTACCATCAAGTTACCAGAATTTCGGGGAGAAGCAACAGAAGACCCTGAGAAGCACTTGTTCATTTGTGCAACAATCTGGGAAGAAAAAAAGATCACTTATGAAGATACCAAACTCGCGCAACTAGCTATTACGCTAAGAGACCGCACACTAGACTGGTACATGAGTCTAGACACAAACAATGCCCCTGGGATGACTAGGACACTGGAAAACATTAAGAAGTTACAAATTAATGAGTTCCAGAAGCCGAGATCAGAGGATCAATACATGAACGAGATGATCAAAATAAGACAAACCAGGAGATTCTGTATGGGATATTGACCAGAGATTCAAGCGACTGAAATGAAAGTTAAAATACCTCATGACCGATATGCAACATCGACACCTGTTTTTCAATTCACTACTCCCACACTTAAAATGCCCTTTACGATAATAGAAATTTCAAATGCAGGTAGAGGCTCTGAAGGCAGCCTTGCAACTGGAAGAAAACTAGTACCAACAGACAGACCCAACTATCAAAGAACTGAAGGATGATTTGAAGAATCTCACATTCCAGCTGAACCAAAATAAGAACAAGGATGAACAGGAAGTCGTTTGGTGTACTACGTGCAGGACAGAAGGACACCACGAGAATGAATGTCCAACGTTTGCGCAGTATATGGCAGTAGGAATGTTGAATCCATTACCAACGAGAGGATTATGGTGCGAAATATTCAAGAAATCGTGTCACAACCCTTATCACTGCATGATGATGCATAAATACCAGATAGTTCCAAAGACTTCATATTGCACCTTTTGCAAGTCAGTGGGCCATGACGATAAAGATTGCAGAACTGTGGAGCTGATGCGAGAAAGGACATCAGATGCATATAGGGTACAAGACAAAATGATGATTGGGAAAACAACGCCATAGTTCAATCAAGCTCCAACGCCATACAACACTACACAACAATAGTATAATACTATGCAACAACCATACAATAATGCGTAGCCGCAGCACAACTTGACACAACCCCATTACAATACTGCATAGTATAATTGGGCGCCTCAGTATAACGCGTCGAGAGGTGATCGAGCAGTCTACAGAGGAGGAGGATGAGCCAGAGGAGGTTTAGGATGAGGTAGAGGACCAGTCACATGTCACAATTGTCAGCTACCGGGACATTATGCAAGGGAATGCCCGCTTCCACCAACAACTTGTATGTATTATTGCGCATCGGGCCACGATACAAAGGAATTCCTGACACTACTAGTGAAGATTCAAGAAAAGAGGAACTAGAACAATCAGAATGTTCAGTGGATTTCAGCCGAAGCAAGGGATGAAGGATGAAATATCAACATATTTACCCACGGAGGAGCTAAAACTAACGCAGTTCAACAGGAACCAGTGTAGAACCAATGGGTAAAGAAGAACACTGAACCAAGAAAGTAGTTCGACGCGCAAAAGGAAAAAGAGACCTTTAAGGAGGCCAAACGAGAATTTCAGAAGGAGGACACAACGTCTACTTCAACTGCGCAACCACAGAAGGAAGCACCAGAATATGAGATGCCTCCATCATTGGATCATACCAACGAAATGCAGCCCACGGGACAAGTAAGTACAATCAAAGGCCTTTTGAAATCATGTGTAAAAGTATTAAGTGATTCATCATCTGTGAAAATATTGAAAAACATCCTATAAAAGTGTAGCAGCGAGATGGAAGGAAAGCTAGAACCTAAAATAGTTAATCACCTACACACAAAAATAAGAACAAGTAGGGAATTTAGACTGAATGCTAACATTGGGGATTTCAATATGGGAGACATTATACTGGATCTAGGATCCAAAGTGAATGTATTACCAAATAAGACATGGAAATTCATGGGAGAGCCCACATTAGGATACTCATCTGTTCAATTGAAACTAGCAAACCAACACAGAGTCCTACCAATAGGTAGACTAAAAGGAGTACCAATAGATCTTTATGGAGTGTGCACTAAAGCAGATTTCGAAGTCATTGAAATAGTGGACGACACAACACCTTACCCGACATTGCTTGGTCTGGATTGGGAATTTGACAACCAGGCCATAATCAATTTGAAGATCAGGAAAATGACATTTGAGTCCAGGGAATATAGGGTCATCATGCCATTAGACGCATTAGAAGGGGAGAGGTTTGTAGAACCTACTTGCCTAGATTTAGAGGAAATCGACCATTTGTACAGAACAACTGTGTGCGATGAGGATTATGTAAACCCAACTACAGACGGGGTACTCAATTGGTGGAGCATTACTTCATGCGCAATAGACTCAGACATTGGTTTAGAGAACTGGCAGTAGAGGCTCCACGAAGTATCCATGCAGTAATAGACCGCGCAGTAATATGGATAGGCACAGAAATCAGAGAACCACCCAAATTCCACGGAATAAATGATTTGGAAACATTCTTGACATAGTAAGAAGATGTAGTGTTAGAGAACCAGAGACTGTTAGCACTTGAATTAGCACTAAAGGCCACACCGACAAGATGGTGGAGCGCATACAAAGAGACAATCATAGACTAGTACCAATGTAAGTGGTTACTACGCATAAGGTTCGGTGCAGAAATACGAAGGACACGGAGCACCAGCGGAACACTTGGAGGCATGTAGAACGCTGTGGAAAATGACACCACCAGAGGAATGACCTCATCACTTCATACATACTCTAGAGGGCATACCGACGAATTGGTATACGGACCAAGAATTGTGCAAAGGAACTATGACATGGACGACGTTGTGACATAATTTCACAATCACTTTGTCATTCGAGCATGAGAACCCCAACATAGATGCAACCCTTAAATGGATCAGAAGACTAATATTCCTCAAAGAACCACAAATAGAATTTATCACAGAAGAGAAACAACAAAATAAACAGACAGTCAAGGAACTGTTGTCATGTTACCATGTACAAGAGGAAGCACATGGATTGAATAATGCACCAACAATATTCTCCATAGTACATAGTAATGCCATTTGGACTGAATAATGCACCAACAATATTCTGCAGAGTAGTTTAAGGAATTCATCCATCAATTTCTTGAAGTATACCTGGATGATTGGACAGTCGACAACCTATTGAAAAATCACGTGGAAGTTTTACGACTGATGTTAGAAAGATGTAGACACTGTCGGATATCAATGAATATCAAGAAATGCATATTTGGAACACCGTTTGGGATAATATTGGGCCACATAGTATGAAAACAAGGTTTATTTTTAGATCCAGCAAAGATCGCAGTCATTGTTAACTTGCCAGCACCAAAAATAGTCCGTCGGATAAGAGCAACGTTAGGACACACAGGATATTAAAAGAAATTCATCAAAGGATATACATAGATCACAACACCAATGGAAAAGTTGTTAAGGAAGGATATAAAGTTTCAGTGGAATGACTATTGTCAACACAGTCTGGATACCTTGAAGGAAAAGATGGTTACCGCGTCGATATTAGTATTTCCAGATTGGGAAAAGACATTCCACGTGCATGTAGATGCATCAATGATAGCACTCAGAGCTATCTTGGCGCAGCCAAGAACAAGAGACTTGGATCACCCAATAACTTTCGCAAGCAGAAAGTTATCATACTTAGAACAAAACTATAACATGTCAGAAATAGAAGGCCTAGCCATGGTCTATGCACTATAGAAATCCAGACATTACTTATTGGGAAATAACTTTAAAATGTTCACAGATCACTCAACCATGAAATACCTCATCAACAAGACAGTGTTGGGGGGAGAATCTGTCGATGGTTAATACTATTCCAAGAATTCAACTTTGAAGTAATAGTTAACCAGGGAAATTGAATGCAGGACCTGACCACCTGTCGAGGGTCACAAATAGAGAAGAACCTATGAATTTAGAAGACAAATTTCCATATGCACAGTTATTCTTAGTACATATTGCTAATGAATACTTCACATATATCATTCAGTACTTAAGTACAGGTACTGCGCCACAAGACTATAACACCGTGCAGAAGAAAAACCTGGTAGTCCACGCTGCCGACTATCAACTGATTGCCGGACAGTTATATAAAATGGGCACAGATAGCATCTTGTGAAGATATACGTTAGAGTACAAAATAACAAGAGTCTTAGCAGAATCCCACGAGGGAATAACAGGAGGGAATTATGCGGGTAAAGCTACCACGTAGAAGGTATTGCGCATAGGACTATGGTGGCCAACGATTCACAGAGACTCAAAGGAGTAGTGTCAAAGATGCAATGTTTGTCAAAGGGTAGGAAAACCCAACAGAAGGGACGAGATGCCATTACGACCACAAGTAACATTAAAGGCATTTGACAAGTGGGCAATAGACTTTGTGGGACCAATCAATCCACTGATGAAAAGAATAGGGGCTAGGTACATTATCACTGCAACAAAATATTTAACAAGATGGGCGGAAGTCGCACCAGTAAAAGATTGCAGTGCAGAAACAACAATGCACTTTATGTTCGAACAAGTAATCACTCGATTTGGGTGCCCAAGAGTTTTGATGAGCGACCAAGGCACACACTTCATAAACAACACCATCCGCGCAATGACTGAAGAGTTTGAATTCCATCAGCAGAAGAGCACACTGTATCATCCACGGGAAAATGGGACAGTGGAAGCCTTCAACAAGATTCTGGAGAACACACTGACAAAGATTTGTAACGTCAACAGAGACGACTGGGACCTCAAAATACTAGCAGTATTATGGGCATACAGGACTACATGAACAAAGTTGATAGGGCACACACCATTTAAACTGGTTTATGGCTAAGAAGCAGTAGTACCATTAGAATTTTTAGTACCTGGCTTGCGCGTAGCAGCTATCACACAAATGACAGAATGAGGCACAGTATAGAAGAGACTGAATCAGTTATTGACCATGGAGGAAGACTCAATCTTGGCAGGATTCCATCAACAAGTGCAGAAAGAAAGAGAAAAATCTTGGCATGATAGACACATCAAGAAGAAAATGTTCAAGGAAGGAGATCTAGTATTGATGTATGACAACAAATCGTTACAACACCCAGGAAATCTTAGGATGCATTGGTTAGGAGCATACGAAGTAATAACTTTCACAGATGGAGGCGCTGTAAAATTAAGAGATTTAATAGGTGCAGAACTCAGAGGAATGATCAATGGGACTCGGCTGAAGTTGTACAAGGACAGTCAACTACCCACCGCATAGTAAAAAAAAAAAAAAGGAAACAAAACTAAAACGGGCGCAATACGCCAGAGATAGAATGGCCACATGAAGTTAGAAACATAAAAGTAGCATGACAGGATGACACTAGGCGAAATTAAAGAGAGGCAAGGACCGATGGGATGGCACATTAATCACACCAATAGAAAACGGGACAACAAGAGTAATGGTAAATACGAAACTACCGAAGATGCATTGAATCATCAATTAAGGTGCATTTAACCCATAACCAAGGAAGCATACTCGACAAGCTTCATGGGAAATCCATACAACACATGGACGCGGGAGCCCATAGTCTATTCATGAAGACAGATTAGACAGAGAATGACATAAGCAAAAGAAAACGAAGAGAGTTCACGGAGACCACAGAAACTGTTCGAGTCCAACAACCATTTGATACTCACCATGATGGTACCACTCAAGTAATCAGAAGTGAGCCAAATCTCCAGACAAACCAAAGTTCAAATCAGGTCACGAGGACAGGTCGAAGAAGGTGAACAATAGCCGTCGGAGGTCATCAATATCGACGAAATCCCATCCCTAAAGAGGATACCAGTACAACCCACACAGATACTGGAATAAATCCAACAGCCAACAGTGGAGGCCACCAATGTAGATACGGTTGCAGCGGTGAAGGAACCGCAGAACCAGGAAGCAGAAACCCGGAAGGAGGTGAAACCAGAGAATACAAAAGAAGCTCTGAAAGATAATGGTACGACACCGAAAGCGACAATAGTAGTGGATCCAGATGAGTCTCAAACGGCCATCTCAAAACACCCAATAGAGGAGACCGTAGACGATGTCTCGGCTTGGCCGGAATGGCATACAGAGAGACAACCGAAAGTTGTTGGAACTTTGAGCCAGCGACCGCAACCGAAGGACAAGATACATATACCAACTTCACCTCACAAGAAACCTGCAGCAAAAATTGTTGTACCACGCATACCAGCTGGGGTACAGGTAGGACCAGAGCTACTGGGTCACGTCAGGAAGCTCAAATAATCAGACCATGATGTAACAGACGAAGCCAAGTTCCTGGAACTTGCGCAGAGGGTATTTATACAGACCATAGGCACAACTCATCTTGGAGAACCGATTAACCAGCCATACCAGTGGGCAAATGGGCTAGAGAAAACATGAATCTTAGGTCTGCTGAACCTACCACATTTTTGTAGAGGCCAGAATGAAACAACATGCGTCAAGAAGCTGTTAGCAGTCACACATGGAGGGGACATATGGCTGGAAAAACCTGTCCCCATAGTTGTTGATCTTATTGCACAAATAACAGGCTTACCAATTTGGGGTACGGATCCTGCGTTGGTTCTGGACGACAAATCCAAGGAGAAAGTGTTGGCGGAAGAAATGAAGAAGAAGTATGGTACCACCAGGGGGACGAGAGGCATCATTATCAAATAGATCAACAATGTAGCCACACAATTAGGTACAAAAATATTAGCCTGCAAGTTGATAAGAAAATGCCACAGGGAGGAATTACTAGCTGGAGTCATTGTAGTTGCAACCTAGTGCGTAGAAGGCACCTCAATGAGCTAGGTGCCATACTTACTGAACTTATTCCTAGAGGACTACAAGGATGCGCAGGACCTAGGCACAAAGTTCCACTACTCATGGTTGATTACTTTAATAGCCTTCATGGGATGACGAGAACCAGGCTATGTAGTTTTTTGTACCAGACCATAGCCAGAGGGAGCGAGGTATCTATTGCTGAAAGAAGGGCCGAACACCAGGCATAAGAGGGAGAATGGGATCATATTTGAATCATACCTACGAGACATATAGGAAGCCATCAACTGATTGTGGAGAATAACACCCGAGGTTGTCGCGCGATATGCGTACATTGCCAATTTCCAGGCCACACGACAAGCAATTTGGATACAGGGACGACATGATCTAGCTAAACAATGGCTACAGATGCACTACTGCATTACAGAGGGTGATATTGATATGGTCATCAACGAATGACCCGACGAATGGAAGATTCCAGCCATCACCTAGGAAGTGTCGGAAAGAACAACAAAAGGACAGGCAGAGTAGGGGGAAACACAACCTCTAGAAATCCAAGTGCCCAAGCGACCAAGAAAGGGCCAAGGCAAGATGACACAGATAGATGAAGCACCAAAGAAGATAGGAATCTAGAAGGGGAAGAAGGAGAATACACAACCGACCAAGGAACAACATAAACAAACCGAGGGAGCGTAGGAGACCGCCTCAAATCCCAACACACATGAATCAGGGGAGAATAAGAGACCAACCACGTAGGAAGGAGGCACACACAAGAATTCAAAGTCACAACGAGCACCGCCAGAATAAACAATTACGAAGGACGATGGGGACATGATCGCTAGAATGGTACAGGATTGTCTAGCTGAGGACTTCGACCATGCAACACATTACAGGGACAAACTACAAAAACAACTGGAAGAAATGGGACAGTTCCTTAAGAAATTTGGGGAAGTACAAATAGTAGACAACAGTAGGAGGATAGAGCCATCAAAACCATAGATCAACGAAAGAGTGGAGGTAGAAGAACGAGATCCAGTCCACTCATTACCACACGTAAACGCAACGGTCTACATCACACCTAGCATGTTGTGCATGGATGAAATCGTGGGGTAGACACCCTTGAAGGATTTAAACCACATCCAATTGGTCTTGACACGAATGCCATCAAGGGAACTACACAAGTTGCAGGTTAGCGTTGACCACAAGGTACAGTCTCGCGCACACAGAAACTTAGTCGAATTACAACAAGCAACAAAGAAGCGGGAGGCTCTGGAAAATTTTTGTGAGTAGGCCAAGTTTGAAACTCGGGAGGAAAAAGAACACATGAACGAATTGGAATGACGAGTAGGAGGAACTTTTGAGAAACTTCCAAACACCACTCAAGGGAACGAACTTCCAATAGAAAAAAATATTGATCAGATTGCACAGGCCATCGAGAAATATCAGAAGGAGATCGAGAATCTCCGAGAACAGCTCATACCCACCACTCCACCGACAGTAAAGGAGAGAAGGAAGCAGGAACAAACATCACAACTGCAGGAGATGGAGCAACATGTTAGCACAAGAAATGACTTGTTCGATAAAGCAGCGCAACTTTGGACAAGGTTGGAGGAAGATCCACAGGTCCAACGGTGGGACAAGGAAGAGGAAAGGATCAATGCAACGATCAAAGAGCTGAAGCAGAAGTAGAATACCATACCAATCCCAGAACATGTCAAAGGGAAGCAGGATATTAAGAACTTGCAGGCAGAGCTAATCTCTATGCAAACACATAAATAGGAGAGTCAGGCTCAAATGGATCCATTACAGGAGCAAGTAGCAGAAGTACTGGCACAGGCAAAGGAAGCTATGACACAGATAGCACAGACCCAGGAAGAATGTGCAAGATTGCTAAGCGACGAAGTGGTATTCCAGGTAGTGGAAACAATCAAGGATAAGACCACACATGCACTGACACAAACAACAAAGCTCAAGGAAAAGTTCCAGACGATCACCAAGGATATTGAGGAAGCTCGGAAGGATTAGGTGGCTCGGGACGAGCCACATTTCAGTTTTGGGGGCCTGTTGGTAGTAGGATGAAGTGGAAAGAAGGACAATTGTGGGGAAAGAAAGCGTGCAGAAACTGAAATAACAGCTAGAGGAAAACACAACACACACGTATGCAAGAAGGTGTGCACAAGGAAAGTGATAGCTGGAAGGAAGAACAACACACACACATGGGAGGAAGACCTAGCATCGGTAGGGTTAGGGTTTTGGTAACATATTGTAAACGACTGAAGAGACCGAAATATATAAATATAAATACATAGGTATCATAGGGGGTTCCTTCTTGTTAGTTCGGTTTTGCATTGTTACATCATAGATATGCACGAATTGATGTGAATTGTAATGTTGTTATGTACTATTTTGTAAGTTGTTGAGCTAGAGGAGAGGAGAGAAGGAATATATGAGGATTAGATCGCAGGCTGAGGAGCCTGGTGTGATCTAGTTCGCCTCATATAGATCTTACCCATCTGAGGATAATTGTAAGCGCGCGACACCGGATATGTAGAACTACCATAATAAAAGAGCCAAGATATAAATATTTGTGGACGTAGATCGAGAGGGGGTGAACTACGGTAACATCTGTGTAATGGGATGAATGCATGCATATCTTTACTGTATTTTCAATAGTTTTTTTTTATGCGTAATGAATGAATGAGTTGTTACATTGCTTGTTTAATTATTGTTGTGATATTGAGGGAATAAGTCGTGAATAATAGTAGGTTGCAATCACAAGTTATAATAAATGGTCCAGAATACAAATCTCATATCTTGCGCTCAATCCCAGGCTGTAAACACATGAGTCTTACAACCACCCATTAAAGTTATCTCGGGTGAGACTGCGCGACGCATTCTGCATCCTGCGTTTCCTTCTGGTTTACCAGGAGGGTCGATAGTTTTAGAGGCTTTTGTTGGAAACCTGAAAGACATGAACCCTGAGTCAATAACTCAGATGATAGAGTAGAACCAACAATTAGTAACCAACATACTGCATGCAAGATATGTCTTATTGAAAACAACAAAAGATACCTCTTTTCTTGTTGATTGATTTTCCATTTTTTCCTTTTCTCCAGCTAACTTCGATCTTCTTGCATTGCATACACCTCTTAGGGAGGAACTCAAGAAGCTTTTATTTGGAAATTTCATCCACCACAACTATTGATTATTGCATTTATTCAGCAAATCTCAACACACAAAGAGTAGATCTGACATTGTTTTTCACCTACCATGATTTCTAATCTCTTTTAAAATGCTTATCTTCTCTTTCCACACACTATGAGGGTTTGCAAATTTTCAAGAAGACATCAACCTGTCTAGGGATTTTATTTCATCTTCATACAAACCAAAATTAGAATTGGTGTAGTTGCATCTAACACCATACATTGATTTGATGTATTGTATCAAGAATAACGCCCCATCAAATGTAATCATAGACACTTGAGTCTCATTGAATTCATTAATATCTTCTATCACCACTGTTTATTCAAATTTACAATGATATACATACTCCTAGACACCACCATGCCCAAGCTTCAATTACTTCAAAAATCTTGAAGATACACTACAAGATATATGTATGCTTATCATGAGTAATTTATTGAAGGAAAATTTATCTATACTCAATAGAGATCCTTGGTAAGTGGGTTGACCTCATAGACAGAGAAAAAAAATATTTTCTATCTAAATTTTTAGGATTCAATATTTATATTATAAATTCATAAAATGAGAGGAATAAGAAACCATGTTGTATGCAGTTGGACCTCGGTCTTTGTGAACAACTTGAGTAGTGGACTCTCCAACACAATCCTCCTTCTATACATGCACACAAATTGAACCAAAACCTTCCTCAATTCCATTTCAGAATCATAAGAAAAAGATATAAAATCATGTGCATGAACCCTAACTAACTTCAAGTTTATTAGTTCACCTACAATTCCTAGATTAAAAAAACATTGATGTCAGATGAAGAATAAAAGGAATTGGTGGTTGGGAGGGTAGAAGAGACATATTTATTATAAGAATTCAAATATGAACATCGATATTTTACTTTATCTTTATATCACCTGAGCCTAGGTTCCTCCAACCTTGGTCACCAATAAGACTTATCTCAATATGAGGCTTACAATCCTACTTTGGTAGGTGAGTCAAGGTTTGAGTCAACAAACCCTACTCATGATTGAATCAAAGTAGAAGAACTAGAGAGACTCTTCACAAGAAGAGGATTTAGGGCCAAGATAAAGCATATCTTGAGTAATGTATCCAATGTAAGGGTGTTGTGTTTAACTCCCTCTTTTCTCCTAGCTTTAACCTCTAATTTATATAGAGACAAAATGGATTAAGTAGTTAGGAGTCAGGACACGGGTTGTACTTGTGTATGGCCTCTGCATATTTCACTCAAAAATTTTATTTTCTATACATTTTTATATTATTTTAGGCCATTTTGAATGTGCTCATGGGTTGCTAACTAGCAACTTGTGCGCACAAAAATGCACTCGTAGGTTGCACCACTATAGGGAGCAAGCATAAGGGAAAAAGACATAAAATCTAATCCAAAGGATCTATGAACTTTTGAATGAAATAATTAAGGTGGCCTAGCTCTACTCAATGGTCAAGGGTGACTAAATTCATCTATGACATATTCCCCCCAATGTGTGAGGGAAAAAGAGGAGTTGATGGCCAAAATACATGAAAAATCTCATAGGAATTTGACAACAGAACCAAGGTGAAGTCCAACAGAATAATGATCTGAAAGATACCTACAAGAAAAGACCAAAGTATCAAATGACTCTCTTCCCCGAGGTGGGAATACCTATGCTCAAGTTGAAAATAAGCACGACTACCAACTACAATACACCATAGTTCCATGAAATATATAAAGCAAAAGCATGGAATATACATAATGGTTCCATGTAAAATAAATATCATAGTAACGAGAAAATACAAATTAGATATATGTCATAGTGTACATCAAGAGAAAAACTAGCATTGTGAGAAAAAAAACTTAATTCTCCCAAGTATTAATGCAATATGAGATAGTCGTACTATATAAAAAACTCATGCGGTAGCACCAAAGAGGGATTCCACCATAGCCCAAGACCTTCACTTCAAATCCATTAAAATTACAAATAAACACCATGTGAATAAATGCATCAAATTTGAACATGCACAAAACTATCTAGTCATTAATCATTGATGTATACCATTGTCAGATGTGAGGTAACCCATTGATGATGATAATGGACACCAAGGTACATAGTACATTCTAGAAAGTGTTAATAGATGTGCTAATGTCAAACACTTGTAGAATAAAATGATTAGGGTTGATTAATGAATACCCATTGTTGATTGCAAGGGAACCTACCATTGATAACTACAAGCCCCAAGGTACTATAAAAGTCTCCAAATCTTGTTCATAGAGCAATGAGTTGGAGTTAATAGGATGACATTTCTTGGAAGGAGGACATTAAGGCATCCCTCGTCAATCAACACAATATAGTATCAAGAACATGATCTGAGTTTAGGATAGGTCATAGATAGTATCTTGAGAGAATGTACCAAATGAAAATAGCACATGATAAATACACTCTAAGTAGCAACCATTTATGAAATTCAGGGTCAAAGGCAAAAAATTCCACTAATGAGGACAATGTAATCCAACATACAACATGAATCCTCTATGTCAATAAAGGTGTTTCCATTGAACACAAGGGAAATTACTCAGTGAGTGAATAATGATAAATGTCAATTGTTGATGATCTGTAAATGGTAGGCCTATGGCTTATCCATTTCACAATTGTAGATACTCTGCTGAAATTATATCTTGTTCTCTACAATCAATATGTCACCAAGAACTCTGTCTTCAAACATTATTGGTTAAATGATTACAATGCTTGGTTAAAAATTCCAACAAACAAAAATCCATATCGAGGTAAACATAAACTTTTCTCATTTAAAGGAATCTATAAAGGAATAAAACTTTGTTTTTAATTCATTAACAAGAAATTTTGAAATGAGATAGTAATCAATGGTATTCTTTCAACTGTAAGACTATGTCGTGGTGAAGATAGTGGATTGCAAAAAAAAAATCACTAGCATACAGTACCGAAAGTAGAAACATTAAGTTAATACCAAGCTTC
>SNQJ01S0028994.1:63126-106118 GCA_010110895.2 Picea sitchensis
CCCCCCCCCACTACCTCTCTAGCTACCTTACAGTGTCTATGAGAAACTTTGGCAGTGGATTATCTATCCCAGTCCTCCTTGTACACCTACACACAAATGAAACAACTGGAATCTTCCTCAATTCCATTTTGGCATCATAAGCAAACAACACAAACTCACATGCATGAACCCTAACTAACTTCAAGTTTATTAGTTCACCTACAATTCATAGATTCAAATAACATTGACATTAGATGCATAATACAAGGAATTGAGTGGGTAGGGTGAGAAGAGAGATATTTATTACAAGAATTCAAATATGAACAACAATATTTTACTTGATCTTGCTGCCAACACGTTCACCACCTGAGCCTACGTTCCTCCAACCTTGACCACCAATCAGAATCATATCACTATAAGGATTACAATCCTACTTTGGTAGGGGAGTCAAGGACTAACCCAACAAACCCTACTCAAGATTGCATCAAGCTAGAAGAACTAGAGAGATTCTTCACAAGAAGATGATTTAGGGACAATAAAAAGTATATATTGAGTGATTTCTCTAGTATAAGGTGTTGTATTTAAATCCCCCTTTATCCTACCTTGAACCTCTTATTTATGTGGAAACATATGATTCAAGTAATTAGGAGTCAAGATATAGGTTGTACATGTGTATGATCTCCATGTCTTCTACTTAAAACCTATATTTTTTGTGCACTTTATATTTTTTTAGGCCATTTTGAATGTGCTCAAGGGATGCTTACTGGAAACTTATGAGAACAAAAATGTGCTCGAGGGTTTCTAACTAGCAACTTGCAAGCACGAAAATGTGCTCATGGGTTGCACCACTAGAGGGAGTGAGCATAAGGAAAAAAGATATAAAAAATTATCCAAAGGATTTGAAAACTATTGAAGGAAATCATTAAGGTGGATTGGATCTACTTAATGGTCAAGGGTGACCAAATTCATTTATAACATCATTATCTCAAATTGGTAGTGTAGTAAAATATGTAATGTTAGTACCATTGTCCAATCCACAAAGGGTGTGCTTGTAGAACTTAAAATTACTCCATATATTCTTCATGAAAACACTATGATTTTGATTTCTACCTGGCAATCTCTTTCCATAGGCATGCATGTGAGCCTCCCTCTTTGACAACAAAGTTTGCATCCTTATCTTCTAGATCCACATACTTCTTTCATCTTCCACACTGGCACTCTTTTTCTTTCTATGTCTCTATTGGCTGGGATGTTGAGTTTTGTCGTCAAATGATGTGTTATATTAAGACCATGTTATGTTCCTTGATGTTGAAGATGAATAACAAACAATATATTCAATAATATGATATAAATACCCCTTTACTTCATTAAATCATAAACCCTTAAAGTAGGGAAACACCATATAATAATTCTTTTATGAAAGGATAAACTCATGTTCAATAATCCTTGACATATCATAAGGAGGACTCCATCATTATCTATGTCAACCTAGAAATCCTTAACCCTAACAATTATTGGCCTCTGCAATAATGAATGGGCCATATTACATTTATTGCATGATAAATTCTTAGTGGGACTTACTTAATAATAACTAAATTAGTGGAACTAATCCACATTACATTAAATTAACACCATACTTGTACTATTTTTAACTCTAATGGGCCCTTTGACCCCCATTACATCCCTTGGGGGAATCCCACTGTTCCATACCCCTTTGAAAGGCATTGCACTCAATGCTTATACTTGTGATGTACATCTCGAAGATAGGATCCCATGTACAGGTGGTGTTGGAAACATTGTTGGCATTGATTTCAAAGATAGGGGAAGACTACATATGTCCAAGATAAAGATTACAAGCCTACATATGTCCAAGATAAATATTGCAAGATGGAGGTTGTTGGAAATATTGAATTTGGATTTTTAATGACCAGTTTGGATACCCTATATTTGAATGAGTTTTTACCCTAGATACCTATCTCAAATGGGATCACAAGTAATGTGGTTGGAAATATTATTATGATACCTTTCCAACAATATATGTCATTCCCTCTAACTCCCTAGGAATAAGGAGATATGAATTTTTTCATTCGACAACCCAACCAAAAAATTAAGGTCAACTCAGCCAATATTTACAGGTCGGCCCTGAAAGTGGGGACATAATTATTATAAATGCGGGATATATGTGCACATTCAGAGAGAAACCAAGAAATATATCAATTCTGTGTGAAAAAGTGATTTGAGGTACGCTAAAGGAGCTACGACGTGTTTTTGGGATCTAAAGGTGTGTAAGAGAAGGCTAAGGGATTTTATTAGGGTTTTTATTGTTCTCAAGGTGCGTGATGCTACCGTGTGTGCTATTTTGAGGTTGTGATGATGAAATGTGCACTATTCTAAGGTTGTGATGTTTTCATCGGGGATTTTATTCTAGGAATGATAATATGAGGCTCACTAGGGCATGAATGATATATGTGACTAGGTTTTGAAGGATTGTATGTGGAATGAAGCATGGAAGTGAAGTCAAAAGTAATTTGTGTATGAATATATTGGTTTGGTGTCTACACATATCTTGTTGAGTTGGTGCTCAGGTGAGGGGATTGGTGTCTCCAATAGGTTAGTGCTTGCAAATATTGTAACAATAGGTTGGTGCCTACATGTGCTACTCAGTTGGTGCTCAGTTGAGGAGATTGGTGTCTCCAATAGGTTGGTACTTACATCTTGTTGAGTTGGTGCTCAATTAAGGATATTGGTGTCTCTATTAGGTTGATGAATACAATCTTTGTAACAATAGGTTGGTGCCTATATACATTTATAAAGATAAGTTTATGGTTTTCTACCGATTGGGTTTCCATGTTAAACTCTATGCATTATGATTTGAGTTTATATGTGATTATTTTTTCTCAGCTAATGAATGATTGATGAATAGTTAAATACAATAAAAAAATATCATATACCGATTCACACCCCCCTCTCAGTGTAAGCATAAGCTCAACAGTTGTAATCAGAGCAAGTTCCTTCAGAAAAAGTTTAACCACTAGAAGGTATATCTTAGGAGCACACATGGCTTGTCAAGAAGATTTCTCCACAAACAAGGCTCCATTGTTTGATGGAAAAAACTATGCATTTCATTGGAACATCAAGAATTTATGGGTCATCACACATCTCATGGGTTCTTTCAGTCGAGAGTTCGACTTACATATGGATATAGTCAGTCGAGTGATCGACCAACACACTACACCAGTCGGTCGAGTAGTCGATGTATCTGTCGGTCGGAAAATCGACCAATAGTCGAAGATAGTCAAGAGGTGGATCGACTAGCCCATAAATTGGCTACGAGTTGGACGCGTAGGCGATTGGGTCGAGCACACTTGTTGATTTGAATCGATAGAGCATATTTGGAAGATTAAACTCTAATAGCCAACAATTACATGTGGACAAGATCTTCTGGTTTCTATGGAAGTTGGTTATATCTTGAGACTATAAAAGAAGACCCCTTGGGTCATTATCAACATGATGAATTGATATTGTGCAACAGATCATGTGGATCAATATGTGCAACATGAACTATGATGTTCTCATCATAGTGCACTCTTCTTAAGTGTTGTAACAGTGTCTTTAGACACCACCTCTATCTTTGAAATTTTTTTGTTCCTCTTCGATTATCTATGACATTGTGTACTCTGTTTCATGTCATGTTCCACCCTATTCCCCAACATGGTATCAAATACGATGGTTTAAAACCTTGACCTATTATATGTAAACCTTTCTAAGTTGGATCTGTTGCATAATTGAATCTAGGTAGGTGGTTTTCTAATTAGAACTTATTGAAACATAATAGTCTATCTAGATATTGAAGAAGGCTTTGAAGATTGATCCATTTTTTCTAAACGGATCAATTATGCAATATGGGCAATAGATATGAAAACCTTATTGAAGAGAAAATGACTATGGAAGTATATGAAGGTGGTGATTCCAAATCCAAGAGATGATCAGGTGAAGTTCATTGTTGATAACAAGAAGGATGAGGCTGTAGGGGTCATCATGACCTACATCTCATGGGAGATTTGTTTTCACCTCAATGGAATCAATTGTACTCATCAAGTCTGGAAGAATTTTAAGTCATTGTTTGATCAAGTCGACGACAGCCATATCATGCAATATTTGTTCTCTCTCAATCCCCATTCTTTTGAAAGAATGGAGGACTATTTGGCGTGTGTCAAAGAACTTCGGTTGAAATTGGGCGAATGTGGAAATAACTATCAGAATAAGGATGGAAAACTCATTGAGCTAGTCCTAATTAATTTGAGAACACCATTCGATGTGTTTGTGTGGACTTTCCACACCAATTGGAAAACACACAAGGAAGATGGTAAGGATTACACCTTTGAAGCTTTTGTGGTCTTGTGATCACTGATAAAGATAGATTTCTTAGAGAAGGAAAGCTTGGTGGTAAACACCAAGCCCACTTTCTCAAGGGAAAGGGAAAAATGCATCCCAGGAATAAAGGTCAATATGATACCTCTACACAGAAACCTGCATACCATGACCAGGGACCCCAGAGACAACCACAACGAAGTCAAAAGAAGAGGACATGTCAATATTGTGGAAAGACTATATATGTGGAGGAAAATTGCTATAAGAAGCGAGAAAACTTAGAGGAGAAGGTTAAATTCCTTGAAGGGTACGTGTCCATTGTTCACTGACCCATTGATAATTTCACCTTCCAAGTCATAACTTCAACTTCTCAGGATTTTTTGTCTCATTCTATGCAAAACAAATGGATAGTTGTTGGTGCAATTATTTGCATAATATATTACCAAATATAAATTATCAACCGAGATTCATAATCAATAGATTTGATGCACTTCATGTATTTATGTTCTAAGACTTTTGCGACCATTGTTTTGTTCAGAGAGTTATTTCGGATTCATCGCATAGGTTTTTTTATTCCTATATCTGATGAGTATAGCATAAAGAAGAAACAATCAACACCAATACTCTGTTTTCACACTTCAAAGATAACACTCTTCACACAATTCATAAATTAGAAAGCAAAACTTGCAATCATGCACTCAAAAGGTTTTGCTCAGATAATGCCTTGTCCATTTACAAGCTCATGAAGTGGAAAGATGGACTTTGAATTAGTTATATGTAGCTACTACTCTTAACAACAACTAACACTATGTTTTAGAATATCCAAATGCTTCACACAACTTCAAACTTAGAAGAGAAAACGGATAATAAAACTTCTCAAGCAAACAATTAAGCAAAAGGTTCTTTCTTAGGTGACAAATCTATTCATTAGAGGCTCATGAAATGGAGAGATGAACTCAGATCTTGTTTCCTGTAACAATAAAAAACAGTGATAAACTTTCTACACACACCATTTAAAAGGCAATCACTCATAACTTAATCAATTCTGGAAGAAATTCTAGGTATGTTGAGATACTCCATTATCGGTTCATGTAGGGTGAAATATGGAGATCCAACTTGTTCCTAGATTGACAAAATAAAAAAACACACTACAACATTTAGTTTAGACAAACACTAAAATATTTAATCAAATGATTGTTCTCATATACTCACACAAATATGACAAGTAACTACTCAGAAATCATTGCACTCAGAAATCTTTTATTGCACACAAAGCTTCCACTCACTTAGAGTTACCACACATCTATATGACTTGCTATCAAATGTATCATTGAAACATGACGAAGATGGAATTAGATGCCGTAATCAAACATAAAATTACTTTGTTCACACACACAGAAAACAAGAATCATATTCACAATTAATTACAAAGAGACTTACCTTGATTGGGTCGGTGGGCCCTTGCCGTACCAACAAGGAAGATATTAAGAGAGACTTATAGTAGATATGATGTAGATGCACACATATAATCCATAAACTGAAATTATATCATTACTTGAGAAATAGGTGTAGAACCAACAATCTTCAAAAATCAACCCTAAAGCATAACAATTCCTTCTTCTTCAAGAACCAATATTACAGCATAATAATTTCCCCTCTACTCAGACTCATGAGGTCTTATTTATACATAAAATCCATGGAGGAATGGATGAAACCGAATCCCCCAAGCTAAGAAAACAATTTTTACAATTTTAGGATAAATCCCAAAAATCTGTGTTTTTTAACAATTTGGGCAGATTCGAGTTAGTCCCCCACCCATATCTCCCAAACCAATTATAATTTTGCAAAACGACCCAATTTTTACTCAATTTTTCATATTCTGGACAAAACTCATGTATTATAATTTCTAGATCTGATACCATATGCACAGGAATCGAGGCGCAAGTTGGTAGTTTGAGTTTTTTTGCTAATTTTGGCAGAATCATTCCCCCTGAGATGGAGGTCCACACGTGCGAGCTGAGTGAATTATGAATCACATGTCCACATGAAAACATCTCTCTGGACAAAACCCATGAGCCCGATTTTCTTATAGAAACATTCAAAAATTTCGAATTATGTCTAGTACCAGATTAACACAGGTTGGTACCGGAATAGGTGGAGCCTTGGTACCGGAATAGAATGGGTACCATATCATGCTGATTAAGAGTCAAAGTGATTAGGATCATACATAATCAATCATTTAATATAATTAACTCAATAAAACTAAACAAATCATGCTTTAATCATAAGTTACCTCTTATACACATGAACAAGGTCATCAAGTGTATTTATGGAGGAAACAATCAATTCGATACACATGGAGGAAACAATCAATTCAGTAAAATAGGCTCAGATAGGGGGTAATATAGGGCATTAGAAGTGTCAAAATGGAGACTCAACAATAGTCGATGAGTCTAGGTGCACTCTCCATATGACCAAGGATACCTCTTTATTCACGAGATCGGGGAGAGTAAAATCTATGTTGTTGATGATTTTTCTCTGGATGTTGTTGGTCAGTGTGATGTTTCTTGTCAACATGGGAATATTTTCGATGTATATCATGTTATAAATATCAGTGCCAATTTGTTGTCTATTTCTCAGTTGACACATACAGGTAAGATTGTGGAATTTTGTCCAGATTGGTTCTATGTTCATGATTTGAAGAAAGGTAAGTCGATTGTCATTGGCAGGATTCTAGAACCAACAGACAGTTTGTACAAGTTTCGTGACTTGATTCGAATTGAACCCAAACCAACTGCAATTGTTTCTCACACTGATGAAAGAAGTCGAATTTGGCATGAACGACTCAGACACTTGAATTTTCAAAGTCTGCAAGATCGAATTTGTTAGTTTTCCCAAGGTGTTTCCCCTTGAAGGAGTCTATAAGGGCAATGTACTTAGGAAGCATCATCGATCACCTTTCGACTATGGTAATGCATGGTGAGAAAATAACCTACTGTAATTTTTTCACAGTGATGTATGTTGCATTAACTTACCTTCACTGGAAAGTGCAAGGTACATTTTTAATTTCATTGATGATTTCTCTTGCTTCACATGGGTATTTTTTCTAAAGAATAAAAACCTTGTCTTTGAGAAGTTCAACGAGTTTTGGGCCTTTTTTGAAAAGAAATGTGGTCCCCATCAAATGCTTGAGATCTGACAATGGCGATGATTATGTAAATCAACCTTATGAAGAATACCTTCTTCGATATGGTATTGACTAGCAACGGTTGGTTCCTCACACTCCTCAACATAATGATGTTGTAGAATGTAAAAATCAAACATTTGTTGAAATGGATATATTTCTTTTGTAGGATAAAGACCCACCTCCTCTTTTATGGGCTGAAGCAGTATATTGTGAAAATTATCTTCTCAATCACATCTCGACTCAAGCTATTCCTTCCATGACTCCAGTTGAACGATGGTGTGGGAATAAGCCTTCATTCAAGCACCTTTGTGTGTTTGGATGTGTTTCCTAGGGTCACCTCTCTCATGATTGAAAAAATAATTTGGATGCAACGAGCCATGATTGCATCATGATGGGCTACTCCGAAGAGTCGAAATCCTATCAACTGTTTGATCCTGTTAATTGGCAAATCATTATCAAATGAAATGTACGGTTTGATGAGAAGTCTTCTGGAGTTATGTTGTTGAAATCCTCTTCCATATTGATACAACATGATCCCTTTGATGTTGTCTCTAACACTTGTGCTCTTGTTCCATTCTTCAGTCCTTCGACTGGATAGTTGAACTTTCTCCCTAGTCTGACTAGACCATTGACCTTCAAATCAATTAGTCTGTCATCCTCTCTTTCAACTGGTCCGCCAACTGAAGACCCTCTGACTTCCAACCAAATTGATGACGTAAACTAAAGTTCACAAGTTTCTTGTCTACCCAAATGGGTTGCCAAGATAATTGAAGCTATTGGATTTGATGCTCAAGATGCCTCCTATGGACGACAAACTCGAAGTCAAAAGAAACATGCCAACGTTTCCTTGATGACTCATGTACTTGAAACCTGTGATCTTGTTACCTACTCATATGTTGAAGGATGACCTGAATGGGAGAAAGAAATGAAGACTGGAATTGATTCTTTGTTGAATATTCATACTTGGGACTTGGTTCCCCAACCTCAAGGAAATAACATTGTGAAGTGTCGATGGGTTTACATGAGCAAATTTACCTCTAAAGGTGTTGTTAAACAACATAAAGAATTCCTTGTTGCGAAGGGATTTTCTCAACAAGAAGGATTCAAACACACTAAAAAAAATTTCCCTGTCGCAAAGATGAACTACGTTCGACTAATTATTTCCCTTGTTTCTCGCTTTGGATGGCAAATCCATCAAATGGATGTGAAGAGTGATTTTCTTCANTTTAAGGGACAACCACTCGATTTTGTGACATATTCAAACTTGGTGTGTCGACTCAAGAAGTCTCTTTATGGTTTGAAGCAAGCTCCCTAAGCTTGGTATGTTAATATGGACAGTTTCTTTCTTCGACTTGGTTTCAAATGTTGTGAATATGATCACAACGTGTATGTACTCAATATCAAAGGAGGCACTTTGATTGTTGCAATATATGTTGATGACTTACTCATTATTGGAAATAATATTGATCTCATAATTAGATTGACGAAACAACTTACTCACTCCTTTGATATGACAAATCTTGGTACCTTGCTTTATTTTTTGGGTCTTCAAGTATTACCACTTTGTGATGGATTTTTAATTTCTCAGTCTAAATATGTGATGGATCCATTGACACATTTTAAGATGGATGATTTCAAGCCTTGTGCTACTCCTTTTCAGTTTGGAGTGAAGCTCACTAAAACCTTTCAAACACCCACAGTCAATGCTAAACTTTATCGACAATTGGTCAACATTCTTATTTATCTTACTAATGGTCAACCTAAAATTTCCTTTTCTTTTAGCATGGTTTTTCAGTTCATGCAAGACCCCAAATAAAGACACTAGGAATCATTCAAATGAATTGGTGATTATCTGAAGGGTACCACTCAATTTGGTATCAAGTATTGTCGAAGTTCAGATTCACTAGTCGGCTACACCGACTCCGATTGGGTTGGTGACAGTGACGATCATAAGTTCAGTTCTGGCTATGTGTTTCGATATAGCACTGGAACTTTGGTATGGTCATGCAAGAAACAAAAGATAGTCTCATTGTCGACTATAAAATCAGAATATCGTGGCGTTGTTTAAGTAGGTACTGAAGCAATATGGATTCACCAACTTTTGGAAGAGCTTGGCCTTCTTGTTTAGACCTCAACTACAATCTACTATGATAACCAAAGTTGTATACAGGTTGTTGACAATTTTGTTTCCCACAGTACGATGAAGCACATTGAGATGCATGCTCACTACTCGAGACAATTGGTTCATGAGAACATTGTCTCTCTTGAATATCGCAGAACCAAAGATCAAGTTGCTGATATCTTCACCAAAAATTTAGCTGAAGCCAGATTTATCAAGCTCTACATGATGCTTGGGGTTCAGGAAGCTGCAATTGACATAATTTCACTTACTAAAACTCTAGAGATCTGTGTTGATGGGGGGGTGTTGGAACATCAAGCATTCATGGTTCATCACAAATCTCCTAGGTTCAGTTGGTCGAGAGGTCGACTTATTTCTGGATACAAATGGTCAGGTGGTCAACTAGCACACTGCACTAGTCAGTCGAGTAGCCGACATGCATGTTGATCAGACAATCGACCAACAATAAAATATAGTCAGGCAGTGGATTGACCAGCCAAGCAATCGACTATGATTTGGATGCATAGTAGGTTGGGTTGATCATCCTTTTTGAGATGACTCGACAGATCGTATTTGGAAGAGTCAACTCTAACAATCAATGGTTACATGTGGACAAGATCTTTTGGTTTCTATGGAAGTTGGTTAGATATTGAGACTATAAAAGAAGACCCCTTGGGTCATTATTAACATGATGAATTGATATTGTGAAACAGATCATGTGGATCAAGATGTGCAAGATGCACTGTGATGTTCTAATCATAGTGTGCTCTTCTTAAGTGTTGTAACAATGTCTTTAGACACCGTATCTTCGAATTTTTATGTTCCTCTTCTATTATATACAACACTATGTCCTATGTTTCATGTCATGTTCCACCTTATTCCCCAATACATTTTGTAGTATAAGAATGTAGACTTATATAATGGATCTTGGGTTTGATATTTGGAAATCAGTGATGAATGGTTATATAGTCCCAACAACTCCACCAACAAATGCAACTGGAAAGAAGACTAGTGACCATAATGCAAAATCCATGAATCTTATATTAATTCTTTTATAAAATTTAGAATTTGTCAAGGTGATGCATTGCGAATCGGAAAAATATATTTGGGAAAAACTTCAAAACATCTATGAAGGTGATGACAAAGTGAAGAAGGAAAATCTCCAAACTCATAGAAGACAATTCGAGAGTTTGAAAATAGAAGATGAAGAAAATGTTGCAGCCTATTTTCTTCGAGTGGATGAAATGGTTAACATTGATTCAAAATGGATCCATGAAGGCCAAATTTTCAAAGTTCTCAGAATTGTACGAAACTAGATCCATTGCGTAGGGCTGGTCATGTCGATTCCGACCATATATTTTTTTTCTTCCGAAAATGGACACCGTATGTGAAAGTTATCATGATCTGAAGTTCGGGTCAACTAAGAAACAAGTCAAAGTCAACAAGTTAAAGTCATGATGATGTCATCATGACATCATGATGACGTCAGCAGGGTGACATGGAAGCACCAGGAGCTGACACATGTCAGTCAAATTTGGCGTTTTCGGGCTGATTTGGACCAGTACGAAAGTGACACGTGGCATTGTATGAAAGTGACACGTTGTAGTACAGATGCTGACATGGTAGGGTGACACGTGGAAGTACGGATGATGATGTGGAAATATACAGATGTTGATGTGGCACTGTACGAACGATGATGTGGAATTGTATGAATGTTGACATGGCACTGTACGGATGATGATGTGGCACTGTATGGATGATGACGTGGCAGGATGAGGTGGAAGTACATATGACACGTGGCATATGACTAGACAGGCTGACATGGTCATACTAATGACACATGACATATGACTGTGCAACATTGACGTGGCTTAGGCCAATGGAGACGTGACATGTGGCCCAATGAGGAGGTTCCACGTGGCACCTTCTGGAAGGTAAAAAATTTGGCGGTTCCACCAAATCTGGTGGTTACCATGAAATCTAGCGGAGATCCTCCAAATCTGGTAGAATCTCGCTAAATCTGGCTAACTTTCGCTAAATTTGGATAATTGTTGCTAAATTTGGCGGAGTCTGGCTTATTTAGTTAGGCACATAAATCGAGAAAAATGAGTTTTTTTGGCATGCCAATCGAGACTGTACGAATTTTATGGATCTGATAGGTCGTAGCATTAGGATTCGTGTCGAGGGGAGGCCCCGAGGGACTGTTCATAAGCAGGTCGATTTTATACTCAAAATTTGTAGAATTTCGAGGGGAGTCCGAATATGGATTCTATTTTTGCATCCGATTATCCGAACATAAAAGTTCTTCCAGATGCCAAGCCAAGCATAGCCGACTTCATACTCAAAAGTCTCATATTTTCCTGTTCCAGCCAATGGTGATGCCTGTTTCTATCTAGAAGTTGCAGATCTGAAAGGTGGTTTCATGATTTGTTATGTAAGCCTTTCTTTTGTATTGTTAAAGAATTGAAGATTAATAAGAAGCCTTCCCCACTGATACAAAGGCCCAGATATGTAGGAAAACTTGTGTCGAACTCCGTTATCAATCTTGGTGTTATGGTTTATTGTTTTTACTTCTTATATGGCTACAAATTATTTCATTAAGATTCTTCTCTTAATTCCTAAATGGTAAATCAATTCATGCATAAACTTAACCATAGTCTTTAAAACATCAATTTTGGATGAAGTGGTATCAGAGTAGGTTGACAGTTGGTTGTTTGAGTTTGCATGATTACCAGGGAAAAGCTAAGTCGTGGTGAAGGAGAGCTTGTAGAAGGAGATCATGAGATTGGATCAAGAAAGAGGACATCCCAAAGTGAGAGGATGACATTAGAAGAAAGACTTTCTCAAAATGAAAGAGAGTTTCAAAGAACTTTCTTTTCCATGTTGGAGATGGTAAAAGTGTTGTATGATGATTACTTGGAACGAAAGAAACCTTTTCAAGGAGAATCTTCAAAACAAGAAAAAAGTGAAGAAGGAGAGGACTCTCCTAAGCCTCCCCCTTCACCTCCTTCATATCCATCTTCTTCTTCTTCAAGTACAAGCTCAGATACTACTTCTTCAAGAAAACATTCTCATAAACATAAGCCTGATATTTCATTACTTAAACTTGATGTAAAATTTGTTTTTCCTATGTATGATGGAGAAGTTAATGCTGAGAAACTTGATAACCGGGTTAGACAGATGGAGGTATATTGTAATGTGCAACAAATCAAAGATGAGGCAACCAAAATCAGATTGGTATCACTTCGTCTTGAAAGTACAACTCTCATCTGGTGGCAAAGTAAGATGCAACATGTAACTCAACAAGTTGGTAAGATTTTTCCATCATGGCATGATTTTATTTCCACACTTAGAAAATAGTTCTATCCTTTAGTGTATAAGGAAATGACTTTAATTGAATGGAAAATTAGTAAGTTAAGAAAAGGACAATCGGTGCAGGAATATATAGATGAATTTCGTAAGATGGGTTTGATGTTAGATGTTCCATTGACTACACAAGAAACTCTTATGAAGTATATGAGGTTTTTCTGCTTATATTCATAATATTGTATTTATGTTTCGACCTACTAATCTTGATGAGGTTTATGTTCAAGCAACGTATATTGAAGCAGGGAAAACTGGAGTTGGTGTATCAGGGGAATAATCTTCAAAGAAGGATGGAAAAGGAAAAGGGAATGGGAAGAAATCAAATTTAGTGACAGTGAAGGAAGAGAAGCTCTCTTGCAAGCATTGCAAGAAAGAAGGGCATGGTGATGAACATTGCTGGAAATTGCACCCAGAGAAGCGACCAAAGTGGTTCAAATAAAGGAAATGGAGGCAAAAAGTTGCAACAAAAACATGACCAAAAGACTTGGGGTCAGATTCATGTGATGAGTCTAACATTACAATAGTTGGTTTGATAGGTAAAATTGATGATGGTTTTGATTCAAGAACTAAATTGTTTCATATAAGGGTCATAATGAAACATACTAAGATTGATACATTGATATATAGTGGATCTCAATCTAAACATACTACTTCTTCAAGAAAACATTCTCATAAACATAAGCCTGATATTCCATTACTTAAACTTGATGTAAAATTTGTTTTGCCTATGTACGATGGCGAAGTTAATGTTGAGAAACTTGATAACCGGGTTAGACAGAGGGAGGTATATTATAATGTGCAACAAATCAAAGATGAGGAAACCAAAATCAGATTGGCATCGCTTTGTCTTGAAAGCACAACTCTCTTCTGGTGGCAAAGTAAGATGCAACATGGAACTCAACAAGTTGGTAAGATTTTTCCATCATGGCATGATTTTATTTCCGCACTTAGAAAATAGTTCTATCCTTTGGGGTATAAGGAAAGGCCTTTAATTGAATGGAAAAGTCTTAAGTTAAGAAAAGGACAATCGATGCAGGAATATACAGATGAATTTCGTAAGATGGCTTTGATGTTAGATTTTCCATTGACTACACAAGAAACTCTTATGAAGTATATAGGAGGTTTTCCTGATTATATTCGTAATGGTGTATTTATGTTTGGACCTACTAATCTTGATGAAGTTTATGTTCAAGTGACGTATATTGAAGCAGGGAAAACTGAAGTTGGTGTATCGGGGGAATCATCTTCAAAGAAGGATGGAAAAGGAAAATGGAATGGGAAGAAAGCAAATTTAGCGACAATGAAGGAAGATAAGCTCTCTTGCAAGCATTGCAAGAAAGAAGGGCACGTTGTTGAACATTGTTGGAAATTGCACCCAGAGAAGAGACCGAAGTGGTTCAAAGAAAGGAAAGGGAGGCAAAAAGTTGCAACAACAGCATGACCAACAGACTTGGGGTCAGATTCAAGTGATGAGTCTAACATTACAATAGTTGGTTTGACAGGTAAAATTGGTGATGGTTTTGATTCAAGAACTAAATTGTTTCATATAAGGGTCATAATGAAACATACTAAGATCGATACATTGATAGATAGTGGATCTCAATCTAACTTAATTTTAGAAGAAGTGGTTAAGAAATTGGGATTAAACACTAAGATGCATCACAAACCCTATTCACTAAATTGGATAAGTAAAGATCATAAATTTCCCATAACAAAGCAATGTATCGTAAAGTTTTCAATTACATCTAAGTATGTGGATGAAGTAACATGTGATGTGGTGCCGCTAGAAACATGTGGAATGGTCTTAGGAATCCCTTATTTATATGATCGTAAAACAATCTTCTATAGGGAACATAATCAATATCACTTAACTAAAGAAGGAAATGAATATGTTGTACATGCTCATCACATAAAAGCAAATCAATCTATTCTAACAATGGAACAATTAAAGAAGACAACTTATGCAAGCAATACACCTATAATTGTGCCAAGTAAAACAGTTGATCTTAAGCATGAACGTGAGATGGTTGTAGGAAGGGATTTCAATCATACTTCACTTCAAGATAAGTTAATGTCTTGCAAGCCAGTCAAACATATGGGTTCAATTTCAGTCATATTTCTGATGTTATCACTGCTAATGTTTTCTACATGGATGGTATTGAATTCAGTAAGATGTGAATGAGTTCAAATGGCTAACAAAATGATTTTAGTTATCATGGTTATTATGCAATTAATTATGATGCGACAGATGCATAGGACATAGTTTAAAGACAAAGGTCAAGAGGGGAGGCCTATCCTGCACTTGATGACTGGTTAATACCCTTTTGGAGGACCAAAAGGTCTTAGTGGGGAGGAGTGATCCAAAATGGATCCAGGAAAGAGAAAATTTCAAAGTTCTCAGAATCCGATGAAACCAACGCCATTGCATAGGGCTCGTCATGCTGATTCCGACCATATAATTTTTTCAAAAATTGACACCATATGTGAAAGTTATCGCAACCTGAAGTTCAGGTCAAACATGCAACAAAGTCAAAGTCAACAAGTCAAATTCATGATGACGTCAGCATGACATCATGATGATGTCAGTAGGGTGATGTGGCAGCACCAAGAGCTGACATGTGTTAGTGAAATTTGGCATTTTTTGACTGAGTTGGACTAGTACGAAAGTGACATGTGGCATTGTATAGAAGTGACACGTGGCAGTATAGATGATGACATGGCAAGGTGACACGTGGAAGTATGGATGCTGACGTGGAACTGTACATATGCCGACATGGAACTGTATGGACACTGATGTGGCACTGTACAGACGATGATGTGGAACCATACGAATGATGACGTGGCACCATACAGATGATGACATGGCAGTATGGATGACAAGTTGCAACTGACTGGGCAAGCTGACATGGTTGTACAGATGACACATGGCAAATGACTGTGAAACAATGATGTGGATTGGGCTAATGGTGAGGTGAAATGTGGCCCAATGAGGAGGTGCCATGTGGCACCTTTTGGAAGGTAAAAAATTTGGCGGTTCTACCAAATCTGGCAGTTACCACGAAATCTAGCAGAGATCCTCCAAATCTGGTGGAATCTTGCTAAATTTGGCTAACTGTTGCTAAATCTTTCTAATTGTCGCTAAATTTGGTAGAGTCTGGCTTATTTAGCCGGTCACAGAAATTGAGAAAAAAATAGTTTTTTGGCATGCAAATCGAGACTGTACGGATCTGACAGTGCGTAACATTGGGATTCATGTTGAGGGGAGGCCACGAGGGACTATTCAGAAGCAGGTCGACTTTATACTCAAAAGTTGCAGAATTTTGAGGGGAGTTTGAATATGGCTTTTGTTTTTGCATATGAGTAGCGGAATAGAAAAGTTCTTCCAGATCCCAAGATTTCGAGCCAAGCATAGCCGACTTCATACTCAAAAGTCTCATATTTTCCTGTTCCATCCAATGGTGATGTTTGCTTTTGTCCAGAAGTTGTAGTTATGAAAGATGGTTTCAGGGGCTGTTATGTAAGCCTTTCTTTTGTATTCTTAAAGCATTGAAGATTAATAAGAATCCTTCCCCACTGAGACAAAGGCCGAGAGACATAGGAAAACTTGTGACAAAATCTGTTATCAATCTTGGTGTTATGGTTTGTTGTTTTTACTTCTTATATGGATGCAACTTCTTTCATTAAGCTTCTTCTCTTAATTCTTAAATGGTAAATCAATTCATGCATAAACTTAACCATAGTCTTTAAAATATCAATTTCGGATCAAACACCATCAGAGGACTTGATGAGGAGATTGAAGAATTAGTGATTGATAAAAAGGTGCTTAGGTTTCTCCACTTAAGATTTGATGCCAAAGTCTCTACCATTGAATAAATGAAGGCTCTAGAGAAACTAATGATGGATGAGTTACATGGAATTCTCATTGCATATGATATGAGGAGAGAAAAATAAAATCCAACATGGAAGGAAGCAAATTTAAAAGCATCAAAGAATACAAAAGGACACAAATTCTATGATTTTTCCAACCATGAATCAGATATAGAAGAAGCACAATTCGTGAGAAATATTAAAACATGATCTGGAAAACACAAAGGTAAGCTACACTTCATGTGTTTTAATTGTGGTAGAGTAGGACATTTTGTTGATAAATGTCCATATGCAAAAAGGGAAGACATTGATGATGAGGAAAATAATTTTAAATATGCTAAGAAGAAGAGTTTTTACTCTAGAGAGAACAATAGCTTGTCTAAACAAAGTGATGGATATGTTTCTGATACTGAAAAAGAAGAATTCCTCTTCATATCCACGGATGAAAATTCCATTGATAAAGAAAATGAAGACAATAAGAAAGAAAAATAAGAAGAAGAAGAATAAGAAGACATTGATGGGGAAGTGAATCTTGAAGCAGAGCTCATTAGTTCCTTATAAGAAATAGACAAACTTAGGAAAAATAATAGAAAGCAGAAAGAGAAATTGCAAAAATATGAAGAGGAGGATCATGATAGTGAATAAATAGAGAAGACAAATATCATCCCGAAGAATCAACTAAAAGAAGAAAAAATGATAGAATAAGTGATGAGAAGCCAGCTAAAAGAAAATGAAGAAAATTGCAAGAAGTTAGAAGCTGAAATAGTTTCATTAAGAAAGAAACTAGAGAAAGCAACTGATCAGTTGAATAGAATCTCAAAGTTTGGAAAGAGTGTTGAAATATTAGATAATATTCTCAGTTTCCAAAGTTCACCATTCTTCAATATAGGTCTTGGATAAGACGAAAAACAAAAGAACCCCGAGGGAGATGCAAGAAATTAGGTCACAAAGCCATAATAAAAGGAAAATAAAGAAAAACCTAAAAGATATGTCAATATTCTCATAGGCTCCATCAACAATGAAAGCAACACCAGGAAAGGAAATGATGACCAACAAAAATATGATTCTTCCCACAATAATGAGTTTAGAAGAGTTGTTCCACCAATAATACTTTTCACAAAACGGTACCAAAATCTCTTTCTTGGCTATTTTTTTTCTTGCAATAAATTTGGTCATAAAGAAATAGTTTGTAAATCCAATGATGGAAGTGATCATGTGAGAGATATAAACATAGGTTCTTATAAAACCGCAAAGAATTATTATGTGATAAACAAAACTAGAATTTCTCACGGGTTTGTTGATAGAAACTACAATTCATTTTCTCCCCTAGTTGATTACAATGTTGAATTTTATAAGTGCAATAACTATGGGCACATAGACCATAACTGTAGAAGCAACATAATAAATAAGGAAGAAGATGTTCTTTCCAAACATAAAGAAGAATACACAAAGGTGTTGAAAAGGAATCAAGAGGAACAAAAGAAGGAAGAATGCGGATTTACACTTTATGCTCAAAATGAAGGGAACCAATGATACATTGATAGTGGATGTTCAAAACACATGACAAAGGACCAGAGGAAGTTTCTCACTTTGAAGTAAGAAAAATGAGGTAGGGTTACTCTTGGAGATAATGGCTTTGCAAGGATAGTTGGAAAAGGTATTGTCGGTCTTGATAATGGAAATACTAAGACACAAAATTCCCTATATGTTGAAGGGTTAAAGCACACTCTTCTAAGTGTCAGCCAAATGTGTGATCAACACTACAAACTCACATTTCATTCTAAAGGGTGTGAGATAAGGAAAGTAACTTCAGGAAGATTAGTGGAAAACACAAATAGAACCTCAAGCGATGTATACATACTCGATGAAGTCAAAGAAGAAAAAATTTGTATGGAACATAATATGGGAGTGATATCCCTCTCATATCATTAGTAAAGGGAAGAAAAATATTAGGGGGGCATCCATTTTCCATTGATTTCAAAGGGGGAGAAGTTGAAGACAAAGGAACAATTGCAGACACAAGGAAATTTGCATACATGTGGAGTATTAGAATTGACTAAGGGTTTCCATCAATGACAAAGGGGGAGATTATTGGAAATATTGTTGTCATTAATTTCAAATACAATGGAAGACTATAGATGTACAAGATAAATATTACAAGACTACACATTTCCAAGATAAGTATTACAAGCCTACAGATGTCCAAGATAAATATTTCAAGATGGAGATTGTTGGAAATATTATTTTTGGCTTTTTAATGATAAGTTTGGATACCCTATATTTGAAGGAGGTTTTACCCTACATACCTGGCCCAAATTGGAGAACAAGTTATATGGTTGTAAATATTATTTCAATACCTTTCCAACGATATATGGAATTCCCTCTAACTCCCTAGGAATGAGTAGATATGAATTTTTCCGTCTGCCAACCCAACCAAAAAATTAAGGTCAATTAAGCCAGTATTTACAGATCGACCTTGAAAGTGGGGACATAATTATTATAAATACAGGAAATATGTGTGCATTTGGAGATAAACCAAGCAATATATTAATTCTGAGGTGCACAAAAGTGATTTGAAGTGCGCTAAAGGAGTTGGGGTGTCTTTTTGGAATCTAAAGGTTTGCAAGAGAAGTCTAATGGATTTCTTGGGGTCTATCTTATTCTCAAGGTGTGTGATGCTGCCATGTGTGATGTTTTGAAGTTGATATGTTGCAATGTGTTGTATTATGAGGTTGTTGTTAGGGATTATATTTTGGTAATGATTCTATAAGGCTCTCTAGGGAATGGAGGCTACATGTGACTAGGGTTTGAAGGATTTTATGTGGAATGAAGCATGCGTGTGAAATTAGAAGTACTATGTGTATGCAGATATTTGTTTGGTGTCTACACGTATCTTGTTGAGTTGGTGTTCAGGTGAGGGGATTGGTGTCTCCAGTAGGTTGTTTCTTTCAAATATTGTAATAATAGTTTGGTGCCTATAAATGTTGCTGAGTTGGTGCTTAGTTGGGGATATTGGTGTCTCCAATAGGTTGGTGCCTACAATATTTGTAACAATAGTTTGGTGCCTATAGAAATTTATAAAGATAAGTTCACAGTTTTCTCCCGATTGGGTTTCCATGTTAAACTTAGTGCATTATGATTTGAGTTTACATGTGATTATTTTTTCTCAGCTAATGAATGATTGATGAATGGTTAAATAAAGTAAAAAGTATCTTATACTGATTCACCCCTCCCCCCCTCAGTATACACATAAGTTCAACAGGTGGTTCCCTCGATTCTAAGAGTGGATTAGTCTAAGAAGTGTGTCCATAAGGGTGTTATCTATAAGCCAGGGTCCCATGTATGGGTGTTGCCTTCAACGCTAAGAATCAAATCATTTAATAAATGCATCCATAAGCTCAGATCCTAGGGATTGGTGTTGCCCTATATGTTGAGAATGAAGTAATCAAGAAATGAATACATAAGCCTTTTCCCATGTATAAGTGTGCATGTTGGTTTCCCACTAATGACACATGAAACTAATGAATGGTTGAGTGTTTTGTTGAATATGATCACCATTTTCATATGGATCAAAATATATTTCCACCAAGATACTTGGACCATCCATAGCAAAAAAATCATCCATGTAATTGCAAAATCTTGGTTATGGATCTTAAAGAAAAAATGTTATTGAAGACTATTGTAGCTAAAAGCCTATAATTACAATCAATTCATGCTTGTCCTCAATGATCTTGACTTCATATAAAGGAATATATTCAACAAATAAAGTAGTTGTAGTCACATAAATAAAATATATCCTTACACCATTCATCACTGGCCTCCTCTAAAATCACACTAGGTAGATCTGTCAGTTGTATACTCCCCTTTGACGACCACTATGATGTGATTTTCCACCAATGTCTCTAAAATACTTTAACATAATTCCCTTCATGACATCTATTGGTTTTGCCACGGTTTTGCAGATGCTATTTAAAATGGTATAACTCCCTCAATATGACCTAGAAGTATATCAAATATGTTAAATTGTGGCCATTGAAGCGCTATTTCACTTGGATTTGTTTTAGCTTCAATACAATTATCACACCAAGATTTATCTACTTGCAATACCTAGAATAAAGTTGTGGCTATAATAAAAATTATTTTAGATTGACGACATATTCACTTCAAGAATTCCATTTCAGCAAGATATTTTTGAAATTACATATTTTTTGGAGGAATTCAGATCTACAATTTGTTTCTTCAAATTCTACACAAAAATATTTAGAAATTGATTTAAGTGTCGTGGTCCTATTTTTCCTCATGAAAAAATTCAAAACAAAGAAAAATAAGGAAAGACAAATTCTTCCCCTTTTTTCCCAAGAGAGTGCACTGATACCACTTATTATGTTCCTTAGAAAATAAAATGATTAGAAACTATTTATGTAAGAGAAGATAGAAATGGGAAACGCTCATACATAGGGACTTGGCTTATGGATATATCTCATAATTGTAAGCATTGAGGGAAAATATTTTTGAAGGGGGATGGAATAGTGGGATCCTCTCCAGTGATGTAATAGGGGTTAGAGGGCCAAGTAGAGTTAATAAAAGTATAGGCATGGTGGCCATTTCATGTAATGTCGACTTAGTCCACTATGATAGTTATTATTAAATAAGTCCCACTTGGCAGCGATCATGTAATAAATGTAATATGGTCCATTTATCAATGTAGAGACTGATAGTGGTTACGGTTATGGGTTGTTGGGTAGCTATAAATAAGGATAAATTCATCATTATGACATGTCAAGTATTGTTATTGTATTGGATAATTTCTTATTTGAAGCCCCCCCCCTCTAAGAGGCACGCAAACATGAGTTTATCCTTGCATAAAATGATTATTATGTGGTGGTTCCTTACCTTAAGGGTTTTATGAAATAAAGGGGCATTTATATCATATTCATGGTTATATGTTTGTGAATCATATCCATATATACTAAATAACATAACACACCGTGATTTTCCACTTGACACCTCACAATAGTGGAATCTTACACACACTAGCAACAAAAAAAACATGGACCATTAGATCTCATCATGCACCCAATATCATGTTATAGGAGTTACAACTAGCACTATCTATTTTGGGATTGATAATATCTTTCAAATAGATTGATTCAATTGGATTTTAAGACTTCTCTTCAAACATACCTCCACAAAATTCTTGGATGAAAGGCATCATACTATTTAGAATAAATAATTTTTCTAGACCACATTTAAATTACTATGAAAAATGCAAATTTAATGTAGAGACTCCACATACTTTATAGTAGTTCAATCACCATCATGTCAATATCTTGAAAGACATCCAATCTGGCTACTTACACCTATGAATTTAGAGACTTCTTTTACACACACAAAGTGATGATTCAAGGATGCTTGTTCTCATTAAATAACAATTCTTTCTTCAAGATTCTATGAGTAGAGTTTCATCTCATAACGATAATATAGAAACATAATTCAATTGGCACTTTGACAATGATCTATTGATTGTATTTTTTATTGAAATATGGAACATATAGGGTTTCAAAAAAATCACAAGAATCAAGATATGGAATTAATTTTGTCCCTTTAAAAAACCACATTCAACATTCATTCCTTGTAGCAAGAGTTTTACAAGGGATAACAGTTGGAAAGGGACTGTAGTATCAAATGAGTGAAATTTTAAGGTTGTGATCTCTTGAGGGATCATTGGCTTCTTGGAAAAAATCTATGTTAATCTTTCAACCATGTTTTGGATGCACCTATTGTTGGTGAAACTTGTTTGCATTCTTATCATTTAAATCAAGCTTGTCTTTTAACACACATAGACCATCAATGAGACTTATTCCACATTTATGAAAAAGCATAATAACAGACACTATATTATGTAAATGCCTAAAATATAAGATAACAAGATAGTCAATGAGCATTATAACCTTGTATCTTGTGACGTGCGTGAGAAGCTAGATCCGGTTTACCTTTCCATATAGATCTACCATGTTGAGAACATACACATAATGTCCAATGAGACCCTTAAGACCATAAGAGTTCTAATACCAAATGAAACAAATGGAGCCATATATATGAAACTAACAATTAACATATGCACCCTCGAATGGGGTGAAAACTGGTGAACATGCGTGCTAGGAATTTAATAACCCAATACAACATGAATTCCTCCACAAGGAACTATGTGTTGGTTGTGGAGCCTGATTATACTCTTGATTCGGAGGTTTGTTTCAGTCGTGCTTGGACCCCTTTCCCTAACGGAGGGGTGTGGGGGGGATTCCCCCTCCCACAACTGTCACCGGGGGGTCTAGTGGTGGTGACGAAAACTTTTGTAGCCCCCCCTGGTGGGGGATTCAGGGGCAGTGCCCTCGAAGCGAAATATTAGGACAAATTACCTTGTAAAATATTGTAATTTCATAGTAAATCTAGACCGTTCATTATAAGGTCGCAGATATGATGGTAGAAGTTATTTTTAGGGTTTTTTTTTCCATAGAAGATAACCCTATTTTATGAGGGAATTGTATTACAACTGTGTATGATTGTGATTATTGTATTCTAAGAGAGGAGACTGTGAGAGAAAGAAGAGGAAGTTACAACTTGTGTGTTGTAGGTTGTATCCCTTCATTTTGCTGGATAATAAAAATGAAGGACTTGGAAATTTCTCTGGTGGACGTAGCCCACACTGGGTGAACCACGTATATCTGTGTCTCTATTGTATTGTGTATCTACTATATTTTATCTTTGAATTTATTTTATTTTATTTCTTTGTGATCCTGTTTTTCTAACAACTAGTATCAGAGTGAAAGGTAACTCGTAGGAAAAGAGGGTTCCTGGTTCGAGTGGGAGCAATGGCGGAAGATGTAAAGTTTAGGGTCGAGAAATTTAACTACCAAAACTATGAGTTATGGAAGATGTATATGGAATATTATTTATATCAAAAGGATCTATTCCTACCATTGGGCAGAATAGAAAAGCAACCGACGACCATGAAGGACGAAGAATGGGAGGTTCTTGATAGAAAGGCACTAGGAACGATACGTGTAAGCTTGACAACGTTGATGGATTTCAATATTTCAAAAGAAAATACAATGAAGGAGCTGATGGATGCATTGGATAAACTATATGAAAAACCCTCGGCATCTAATAAGGTATTTCTAATGAAGCAATTATTTAATATGAAGATGTCAGAAGGTGGGTCTGTTGCAGATCATTTAAACGAATTTAATAAGGTTACTAATCAACAAACTTCTGTAAAAGTGGACTTTGATGATGAGGTCAGGGCTCTTCTAATCTCGTGCTCATTGCCAGAAATATGGAATGGCTTGGTCATGGCTGTAAGTAACTCTGTCTTTGGTTCAAACACTCTAAAATTTGATGATGTTGTTGGTGTTATCCTTAGTGAGGAAATGTGACGAAAAAGAATAGGTGAGACAATAGGTAATGCGTTAAACATGGAGAACAGGGGAATACAAAATGATAGAGGGAAGGGCTCTAGGAACCGTGTGAATTCTAGGAAGGGTAGATCCAAATCTAGACTGGGAAAGATAGAGTGTTGGAATTGTGGGAAGAAAGGACATCTGAAGAAAGATTGTAGAGCTCCAAAGAAACAAAGAGATGGACAATAGGAGAAAAATCAGGAAGCAAATGTAACAGGTGATGTGTTACAAGATGATTTGATTCTTTCTGTAGATAATATTTCTGAGTCTTGGGTAGTAGATTCAGGGGCTTCATTTCATGCCACACCCCATAGAAAACATTTTCTAGATTATGTTCAAGGTGATTTTGGACAGGTTCATTTGGGTGATGATGCACCATGCAAAATTGTTGGAATGGGTAAGGTACAAATAAAACAAAAGAATGGAAACCAATGGTTGTTGAAAGAGGTAAGACATGTTCTATATCTAAGGAAAAATCTAATTTCAACAAGATAGTTGGGAAGTGAAGGTTGCATATATATATTTATAGATAAGGCGTGGAAGGTCACCAAAGGATCTTTGGTGTTAGCAAAAGGAGAGAAGGTAGGTACATTGTATTTATGTACTGGTAATACTAATTATTCTATCTAATTAGCTTCTACATGAGTGGATACAACACTTTGGCATCATAGGTTTGAACACATGAGTGAGAAGGGGATGCAAATACTTCACAAAAGGAATTTGTTTCCAGATCTTAAACAAATTGATTTATATTTCTATGAGCATTGTGTTTATGGAAAACAAAAGAGAGTTAGATTTCTCAGAGTCGGAAAAGAAAAGAAGAATGAAAGGTTAGAGATTGTGCATACAAATGTATGGGGACCAACTCAAGTATCATCTCTTTATGGCTCTCATTATTATGTTACTTTTATTGATGATGCAAATATAAAAACTTGGGTTTATTGAATTCGACAAAAATATGATGTTTTTGATACTTTTAAGAAATGGAAAGCTTTGGTTGAGAATGAGATTGGAAAAAGGTTAAAGTCAGATCAGACAATGGGGGTGAATATTGCAGCAAGGATTTTGATGATTACCGTTCATACCATGTAATTCATAGAGAGAAAACAGTTCCAGGAACACCACAAGATGAACAGGATAATCATGAAGCGTGCAAGGAGTATGAGATTGCATGCTAGGTTGCCCTTACAGTTTTGGGCAGATGTTGTAGATACTATTGTTTACTTAATAAAAAAAGGACCTTCATTCTCTTTGGATGGTGGAATTATAGAGGAGGAATGGAAAGGTAAAAATGTAAATTATTATTTTTTTAAGACTTCCGGTTGTGAAGCATTTGTCCATATTGATAAAGAAAATAGAACAAATCTTGAGGAAAAGTCCAAGAAGTGTACCTTTATTGGATACGATGTTAATGATTTTGGTTATTACTTATGGGATTATGAAAATCACAAAATCATTAGGAGTAGATATGTCATATTCAATGAGAAGTTCATGTACAAAGATCAGTTGCAGGGAAAGAAACAAGAAAAAGAAAAAACAAAATACACAGTGTTTTATGAGATCACTGAAAAATAAATTCCAAAGGTACCAGAAAATCAAAATGTACAACAATAGGAGCAACATGTACCTCAAACTCCTAGAAGTGTTGTTAGAATATCTACCAGGTTAAGTAGACCCCTTGAACGATACTCTCCTTCATTGTATTATTTATTGTTGACTATTTCTGGTGAACCATAATGTTATGAAGAGGAAATGAAGGTAGACACTAAAAAAAAGTGGGAGCAAGGCATGAAAGAGAAAATGTATTCCTTGGTAAATAACCAAAATTTGGACTTGGTTCAGTTTCCTGAAGGAAAAAGAGCATTGCAGAATAACTGGGTTTACAAGTTGAAGGAAGAAGATGGAGGAAAAAAGTGGTACAAGGCTAGACTTGTTGTAAAGAGGTTTGCACAAAAGAAAGGTATATATTTTGATGAAATATTTTCTCATGTTGTTAAGATGACTTCAATTAGGACTATTTTAAGTCTTGTGGCAGTAGAATATTTACATCTTGAACACTTAGATGTAAACATATATTTTATCCATGGGGATTTGGAGGAAGAGATTTATATGCAGCAGACACAAGGGTATGAGGTCAAAGGAAGGAAAATTTGGTATGCAGGTTGAAGAAGAGCTTGTATGGCCTAAAGAAATCTCCAAGGCAGTGTTATTTGAATTTTGACAGGTTTATGATAGAACAAGGTTATAATAGATGTCATTATGATCATTGTGTTTATTTTAAAAGGCTAGAAAATGGAAGCTATATTATATTGCTATTGTATGTAGATGACATGCTTGTTTTGGGGTCTAATATGAAGGATATAAATGTGCTCATGAAGAAATTAGATAATTCATTTGGGTGTTTCAAATAAAATCCTTGGTATGAGAATAACAAGAGGCAGGAAAAATCACAAATTGACATTGTCTCAGGGTGATTACATAGAGAAGGTGTTGGAGAGGTTTAGAATGCAGAATGCAAAACCATTTAGTACAGCTTTGGGCAACCATTTCAAATTAACTAAGGAAATGTGTCCCAAGACACAAAAGGAGATAGAATACATGTTCAGGGTCCCTTATTCATCATCAATTGGCAGCTTGATGTATGTGATGGTTTGCACAAGACCAGATATTGCACATGCAGTGGAAGTTATGAGCAAGTATATGAACAATCCAGGTAAAGAAAATTAGGAGGGAGTAAAGTGGATTCTTAGGTATTTGAGAGGTACTTCTACTCATGCATTATGTTTTGGAGGTTCAAACACTGTTCTACAAGGATATTTTGATTCAGATATGGCAGGTGATAAATATAGAAGGAGAAGCACCACAGGGTATTGTTTCACTGTAGGTGGAACATCAGTAAGTTGGATTTCAAAACTACAAAAGGTTGTTTCACTTTCAACAACAGAAGAAGAGTATGTTGCTGCTACAGAGGCTAGTAAAGAAATGATTTGGTTACAGAGGTTTATGGAAGAATTGGGAAATAAGCAGGAGAATAACAGGTTGTACTGTGACAGTGAGGGTTCCATTCATCTTGCAAAGAACTAAAAATTGCATTCAAAGAATAAGCATATACAAATCAAGTATCATTTTGTATGATCCATCTTGGAAGATCGACATTTGAAGTTGGAAAAGATAAATACTAGCCAGAATCCTGCATACATGTTAACAAAGGGAGTAACCAAGGAGAAACTGAGTTCTTGCTCAGTTTTAGTTGGTCTTCAAGCATGAAGTTGAAGATGATAAATTTTCTAGGTCCAAGGTGGATAATATTCCAACAGGTACAACATCAGTGGAGTTGTTTTGATCAGTCTCCAAGTGGGACATTTTTGGTTGTAGAGCCTGATTATCTTCCTGATTCATAGGTTTGTTTCAGCCGTGCTTGGACCTCATTCCATAACAGGGGGGTGTGGGGGGGTTACCCCCAAAAAACTTTCACCAAGGGGGTCTAGGGGGGGCAGGAGAAAATTTTGGTATTCCCCCCTGGCGGGGGATTCGAGGGCAGCACCCCCGAAGCGAAATATTGGAAAAAATTGCCTTGTAAATATTGTAATTTCGTAGTCAATTTAGATCATTCATTAAGAGGTCACATATCTGATGGTATAAGTTATTTTTAGGGGTTTTTTCCCTATAAGGAAACCCTCTTTTATGAAGGAATTGTATTACAGTTGTGTATGATTGTGATTATTGTATTCTGAGAGAGGAGACTGTGAGAGAAAGAAGAAGAAGTTACAACGAGTGTGTTGTAGGTTGTATCCCTTCATTTTGATGCATAATAAAAAAGAAGGACCTGGAAATTTCTTTGGTGGATGTAGCCCACACTGGGTGAACCACTTATAACTGTGTCTCTATTGTATTGTGTATATGTTGTGCTTTATTTCCGCATTTGTTTTATTTTATTGCTTCACGATCATGTTTTTCTAACAAATTTTGTCCCTTTAAAAAACCACATTCAACATTCACTCCTTGTGGCAAGAGTTTTACAAGGGATAACAGTTGGAAAGGGGTTGTAGTATCAAATGAGTGAAATTTTAATCTTGTGATCTCTTGAGGGATCATTGGCTTCTTTGAAAAAATCTATATTAATCTTTTAACCATGTTTTGGATGCACCTATTGTTGGTGAAACTTGTTTGCATTCTTACCATTTAAATCAATCTTGTCTATTAACCCACATAGACCATCAATGAGACTTATTCCACATTTATGAAAAAGCATAATAACAAACACTATATTATGTAAAGGTATAAAATATAAGATAACAAGATAGTCAATGAGCATTACAACCTTGTATCTTGTGATGTGCGTGAGAAGATAGATATGGTTTACCTTTCCATATAGATATACCATGTTGAGAATGGACACATAATGTCCAATGAGACCCTTAAGACCATAAGAGTTCTAATATGAAATGAAACAAATGGAGATAATTATATGAAACCAACAATTAGCATATACACCCCTGGATGGGGTGAAAACTGGTGAACATGCGTGCTGGGAAGTTAATAACTTGAGTCGCCACCCTTTCCCTCATTCTCTTCCACATGAGTATCATTCACTCGATGGGAATGGCGGTGCGCCTACATCGGAAGACAAATTTAATGGCCCACTCAAAGTGATGGTCGAAGTCTCCCTGGCCCGGTATGAGTCGAATGAGAGATGTCAAATCAACCTTATTGGCGCTCTCCACTGTCAATTCGACAATTATTATGGAGGTAAGAAATGCAAATTTCCATCTTTTACTTGGTCTTGTCCAGGCCCGAACTCTGGCTTCCCCCTCCTATTCTGGTATTTTCTCCTTTAGGTGTCCTCTCCCCCTCCTGGTTGCTAATCTCTCCCCATCTATACCAATGCCATGAGAAAGGGGAAAGCCAAAGTGGGGGCCAGCCTATTAAGACTTTGTTGCTCGACACCATTGTCCAGGCCCCTCCTCTACATCAATTCCTCCTCCCATATCTAATGTTCACCCTGATGGTCCTTTTTTGGATAATTCACCCTTATCTGTTCAAAATTGGTTGGACAATGATAAACCCATGACTTATGTTGAGGAAGATTTCCCTTACGCTCCTCCTCAAGAACCTCCAAACTCTTTCCTTTTATCAGCCTCTGACATACTGATTCCGCTCCACACTTCTAGACGACATTCTCTAGAAGGTGATTTCGCTCTAGAAATGGAAAATTGCCCCATCTAAGAAAAGATCCCTACTGTTGGGAAAGACAAGGAGGTTGAACTAATCATTGAGTCTCAACCAATTGAAACTTCAGTACCATATACACCTATCATTTGTTGTTTCTTAGAGGAGCATTTGCAACTTATCTTTGACATGAGATGGGATGCAGCAGATCAACTTCACCGACAAACTACATATTAAAATAAATAACAACATATAAAATGTTTAATATATCATTTATAAGCCCATGATGTTATAAATCCATCGTGTGTTTTCCCAAGGAAAAAGATGGAGTTAATCATGTAAACATAGTGCATGCAAATTGAAAATTCACATTCCAAGGTGTGTTATTAACGTTAAATCATTGCTTAACATTTCAAATAAAATCTTTGTTACATTTTAATAAATCAATCATTGAATATGCTATTAGAGAGATGTGCTATAATGACAATAACAATAACAATAATAATGCCTCAAATTTCCTTAAATGCACGACATTTTCATATAGATTCTATTTCATTTCAAGAAAATACCATACAAGTCTTACATTTTCTTCTCCTTGAGAGGTACCTAAAGACATGTTCGAAATATGCTTCTAGTTTTTACTTTCATCACTAAATTGGAGAATTCTCTAAACTTAGCCGCCTTGATAAGTATGGACATGAACCACAAATTAAATAAGAATAATGGATTCAAGTTTAATATAGAAATATTTATCCTAGATTGCAAAGGAGCATACCCATTCTCTTGGAACGTTGATATAATTAATGGGTACCATTGCTAAATAAGGGGGGTCTGTGATCATTTCCCTCTAACAATTTTGGAAATTTTGAGGTAGTTCCATGATCCTTATTGCGTTAGTGAATAAGATACCAATTCTATGCTTGAAATGTCGACATAGTCAAAGTGCAAGAGAAACATTTTTGTTGATTGAGAGTGGGTGGGGATATGCATAAATTAATATTAAAAAGGATGACATGCAATATGAGATACATATTTTCTTAGATGATGGAATATTATGAGGCCTCTTTTGACTATTAAAATAATTGAAGGAACTCCATATCTAAATGATAGTTAAATAAATTGAAAAAAGGATCCTAGCCTTTATGGAAATGGGAGTTATATAATTGTTTAGGTGTTAAAGAAGAATAATATGTTAAAAAGGTTGTGGGTTTGACATTTTATAGAAAGCTACATAGAACCTTGACCAACCACAATTCATCCGTTGTGAATTAGATTTGTATTTTTTGTCGTGCCTCGATGTTGGGCTCATCCCATTTGGAAATCGCATTTCTTGCCACAAAGAACAATATCATTAAAGGAAAGAGATATGATACTATGCAACAAATCGATGCATTAGATGTGACACTATTGTTCATCAATTATGTTATCCTCAAAAGCCTAATTTGTTTGAGACTGTGTCATATAAATGACTTGAAAAGGTAAAATTCTATAAAGGTAAAAAGCTAATAGTTGTTAATGTTCACTAATGATATAACTAGGAAGACTCTTTGGTGACTAACTAGGCCTCAATAGACCATGAACTGTTTCTATCATGATAGACCATGAACTATTTCTATCAATGATTCCATCATGAGAATATCTCTAACAATTCTTATTTTTCCAATATTAGAAGTAGATTTTGGAAACCTATAACCACAAATTCAAAACTAGTAGATATTCTTAATGTAAAGGGACTTCTATTCATTGTCATAGATCTCTACAATAGAGAGGGTGACTTAGATGACAATTGTCATGACAGGGAAAAAATTGTAAGAGTCGTGATGATAAATGGATGATGAACAATAGAGAAGGGGATGCCCCTATTTTAAGGAAGGATCATGATCAAGTTGGATAATCATCAAATTAACCATATTCATGTTAATGTGCATTGATTTATAGTTTTTAATCTATTAGATGCAAGGTTGGACAAAGCTTGATTAAATTTCATCACTCTTTCAATTGTTTGGCTCCTACTTCAATTGAAGAATCCTAAGATTAACATTAAAATATATTTACTTGGCTAGCATATCCAAAGTGCCACAATAATTAAAACTTAATTAGAAAACAAGTTGTAGATGACTATTTTATTCTGTGTACAACAATAGTGAAGACGATGGTGTTAATCAATTATTTGTAGTGAAATCATACATTTATGTATGCATGGTTTGATTGATCATGATATAGCATACATTTGACAATACACATGCATGTTATAGCATGCTCAATCAAACAATGCATACATAAATCTACAATTTCATTACAAATATTTTATTAACATCATCATATTTACTATCTTCATCATCCTCATCCACATCCTCAATGGATTCATCTTAATTTGAACCTTTTGGAGGCCAAATCACAAGAGAATTAGGCCCTATAACTAAAAAGGCATATTCCTCATGCATTCTCCTTTCACATATTGCCTTGGAGTAAGGCCCTATAACTAAAAAATCTACAAATGAAAATTGTGCAAATAAACAAGAAGACTATATTCTAAGATGTTGTTGCAATGATAATTACATGGGATGCAAACAACAACCAACAATCACTTTCTTTCACATAAACATGCATACTATCATGCTCTTATAAAACCACACCTAAGGTGGATTTTTCAGAGATTCATCCACATGCAAGATAGATGAGGAAGAAACACAACATTATGCTTGTAGTATATATATATATTTGATTTCTCAACATACCAACAAGAGTAGTTATTGAGACAACTTTAATTATATAAGGCTTCCATATACAAGATTCAACACAATTCACAATTATACTAGATTCTCATGTTGTTCTCAGTTTTGAGAAGCATCCTACCATGGACTACATCCTCTTATTCATTCACAATCCCTTCTATTATCGGAAAAATCGGTAAGTGTGGAAAAAAATGGATCTCCCTAGTTTCACCCCGAAACTAGAAAAAAACAAAACAAAATATAAAACTTTCTCTAAGTTTTAATTATCAAGCATACTAAATAACAATAGATAAATGACATACCTTTTAAATGTTGTTTGTCCTCGCTAGTGTCATCGTCTCTCCATTCCAAGGCTTATGGGATGCTAAACCTGTAAAAAGACATAAGCCAACGAAGTGAAAGCAACAATGTATACTCAACAAAACCTATGTATGTGATCAAGGAGTCATACAATAAAACAAGAAATTTTTTATGGGAAAGAAATATATCATTGTATTAAAGATATGAAAAGGAGAATACAATCGATGCCTTGATGTTGTAAGGTCCCTTCCAACAGTTCCTTTCTTCCCACACACTTATGCTCCACAAATTCTGAGACTATAGATTTTAAAGTCACTCACAATCTCAACTTGGAAAAGTGAAACACAAAGCCAACATACAAGATCCAAAAACTCCAAGCTACAAAACTCAAGAACTAGCCATTCCAAAAAAAACTAGATTTCCCATGAGAACTCTTCTCCTTTTATAATATGAAAAGGATAGGGTGAGGAGGTTAGGACGATCCGACTAGAACAGGGATGTGACTAAGATCCAAACTGATCGGAGGCCACCTCACCCTCTAAGCTTCCATTCTAGAAACATCGAGAAGATTCTCTTTTTCTTCGTAAAAAAGATTGTCGCACCCTTAATACTGATCAAACTGCGACAACGTCGCAGGCTATTGTGGTGCAAACTACGTTGATACTAAATTGTCGCACCCTTAACACTGAGTGAGGTGTGACGATCCATTTTTATAAGGTTTTTACAAGGGAAAATATCATTTTCATCTTTCTGGGAAAATGTGTCTTCATTTTTCTTCATGGATTCAAGACATTGATCCTTCTAAAGACAAAGCATAAGTGTACATCATTAACAATCATAGGGGTGATGAAAATAATGTCTAACAGTAAGCCCCCCAAAGTATGAAGTTAGAACAATGTGATAGCTGAAATACTTTGTCGAGTGTGTGTTGGGAACAAGGAACACGTCGGTCGGAAACCTGCCATCAAACAAGGAAATACAATACAATAATATATCATCATTGAGGTAGGAATTCCCATACTTAGAATAAAAATGACTCAAATCATAAATGCCGACATGTAAAGATCTGTGTCAAGTAAGACAGGTCATGGCCACCAAACATACACTGTGGATCCATGCCATTATGACTCAAATATGAACATAGCCACAAAAAATATACTGTCAATATATGTGTTAAACAATCAAATTTGAACATAGCCACGAGACATAAACTGTGGATCTATGCAACAATACAATCTGGATATACTCCAACGCAACCTGAATCTATCAGAAAATATCCAGGGTCTTCATCTCCACCACTCTATAGTACAAATCTAACCATGCGAATACATGTGTTGAAGTCGAACATGGTAGAAACCACTTGATTACTGTTCCTTAGTGTATACCGTTAACAAGTGAGAGGGAAATCATGATTAATGTCAATGAATCCCAAGGTACACTAGTACAATACAACGAGTGTGAATTTATGAGCTGAAGTCGAACACTCGATAGAATCTCCCGATGAGGGGTCAATAATGAAAACCCGCTGTCAAAAGCAAGGAAACCTGTCATTGAGGCATGCAAGTTCCAAGGTACCAATTAGTTTCTAAGTCTAATTCTTGGATAATGTGTTGAAATTGGCAGGAAAAGACTCGTCACAAGAGGGCCTTAATGTATCCCCCATCAATGACACTAAACGGGTAACAAGATTTGAAGTAAATTAGAGTAACAAGTGATTTAGGATTGACTTAGGGATGGTTGATGCAATAGAAGGCTTAAGTACTGAAGAAATGGCCGACGCAAATAGAAGGCTTTCCAAGTTGAAATTCTCTTTGAACATATTGATGACACGACAACTGTCTTGGAAACACTGACTCAACAACATGGATCACAAACCAATTGTAATCTTATAAAGGGGTATGATCAAGAGACAAATAGATTTTCCAACCTAGACACAAAGCAAGTGAAAGGATGTCACGTTCAAAAGTGACTCTTCCATAGAATACAAGTTTAGATACATTTCTTTCCCAATTTCCCCCCACCATCTCTGGCGAGTACCTCTTTATTTTTACATAAGCTTGAGGAGGATAACATATGCTTGAACTGTAAGCTCAACCTTCGGATGAGTCCCTTGGAGTATTTTTAATGAACCCTAGGAAGGAGTGGTTTGGTCCCATATGGGCCTTTCAATGTTTGTTTTACGAGTCCAAAGAAAGAAAACTCAGTGGTCTTTTCATGTTTATGGAGTCTGAAAAGAACTTAAAGAGGATTCCATAACTTCTTCTAATCATGCTTGATTAGAGTGTTCCTTTTTCATAAAGTAGTCTGATGAGACCAAAAAAGAGATAAACTACTACTCAACAGACGTTTTCTTCAAATAATTTAACGAGCATGAAAAGAACAAGATTTCTCAACAATCTTTTCATGTTTAGAGAGTCTGAAAAGATCTTAAAGGGAACTCCAGAGGGTTCCTTTTTTGTATAACCTTTATGAGTCTGAAAAAGTGATAAAAGTTTACTCGGTTACATTCTCATGTATTTACGAGCATGAGAAAGAACAAAGACTAAGCTCATGATTGTTTTCATTTTTACTCAAGCTTAAAACAAAACAAAATTATGCTTGGGATAGATTTTGTTTTCACACAAGATTAAAACTAAGCAAAACTATGATTGGACCTGGTTTCATTTTTACACAAGCTTGAAGCAGAGGAAACTATGCTTGAGGTAGGTGGTTTCATTTTTACACAAGCTTGAACCAAAGAAAAATATGCTTGCGAATTCCCAATGCATAATCCAGGGATGGTTGGTACTTTGCCCCCAGATTAAGAAACTAGCGACTTAACTTCAACATGAAGTTCAAAGGCTGTAAGCATTGCCCCCCAATCTTCGTTTTGTCCCACGACACAGGTGTATGAAATGAATCTTCAAATACTATACGTAACGAAGTACTTGACTCAATCAAAGAGGGGGGAAATCTATTTCATTTTTTTAAGATCTTTCCACATAGAAGAAAAACTATGCTCGAGAATCTAGGTTCAATCCCCAGACCTTTGTTTCATTTTTTAATGAGCATGACATAGAAACATAAAATATTCTTGAGATGAGCTATTTTATTTTTTAACGAGCTTGACAGAGGAGAAGGATTGTGCTCATAACCTTTGTTTCATTTTTTAACGAGGTTTCCAAAGAGGCACAAAACAATCCTCGTAACTGGTTTCATTTTTTAACGAGCTTGAAATAAAAAAACCATGCTCAAAGATGGTNGAGCTTGAAATCATAAAACCATGCTCAACACTCTCTTCTTGATCATGGCTTCGAAGAGGACAATGCTCCGGAAGGACACCATGTCAAGGGACAAAACTCAGTCATGGCTTCCAAGAGATCTTCATTGGACGGAAGAAACACACTCTGGAAGGAACACATGTCAAGGGTCATGACAGGGGTAAGGAGATCAGGCTCTAAAATCCTTATAGAAGAGATCACCATGTCAACTATCGAATCTAAGTCATCAGAGACTGAGATTATAGGGAGAGGATCATTACGCCACATAATTGACCTATTACAGGGGCGATACTGTCTACGTATACAAACCATTTAGGGAGCTAAGTAGGTTGGTAATCAAGTCAGAACCAATGAATGAAAGTTGATCGATAGTCACAATTATTCCATCGCGAGGGAAAGATGTCAAACGAAAAAGAGTGGACACAATAGCTTTCATGGCATAAACATAATCTTGTCTAAGGAGTAAATTGAAATCCAAAGGGTCATGGATTACCATAACATCAATAAAGACATTTTTCCCTCCAAAAGTTATGGGAAATTGAGGAAGGAATCCTAAAGGGTGACTAGTTCTTTTGTTAAAAGATAAAATATTCTGGGTAACTGACGCAATCTGAGGACAACCTAAAGCCTTCCAAGCAACAGAGGAAAAAATACTAACGTACAGACCTTCATCTATCAGCGTCTGAGTAATGTCCCGAACACAAACCTATATTCTAATCTTGAAAAGAATGTGAGAGGGAAGTCGAGGTCCAATTAGCGCACCCCAATAAAAAAGGATGGCCTCATTACTTGGAGGAGGTTCCATAGGAGAAGGAGGAATTACCCCTAGCATGATAGATTTTGTATCAACGAGAAAAATGTGGACAATATCGGGTTTAATATCTAGCGGGAGAGTAGGATCGACCGATGATGAGATCAGATCGACCACTTAAGTTGCATTCTCCAAGGCGATAATGGGGTCAATAGATGGAAACATATCGACCACTTGGGTTTCACTCTCTAACGAGAGAGTGGGATTGACCAAGGATGGGATTAGATCGACCACTTTGTCAATTAGTTCAACTAAGGACGTGACCATATTGAATACATGATCAACCAAAATCACTAACGAAGGGACCAGATTGATCATGCCATCAACTACAGGTGGGTTGAGAGTAAGCCTGCGGAAAGAAGCCAGAAGTTGAGGCTGGGAAGCAATCATGTATTCCAATAATGTTAAGGCTTCATCCATACAAGGGAAAAGTTGAGTTTGATGACTCCCTCACATAACCTACGTGGTAAATTGACTCTACTTTTCTTCTTCCCAATGGTATCCTGACTAGTTGATGGGAGGTCATCAACATGTTGTTCAGTGGCTGACGACATGGGCTGGTGAGGGTGTGTATAACATGCTTCTATAACCTTGGATAGACCAGGGAAATCCTTAAGAATATGGCTATCCTTACAAAGCCTGCACGGGTACTTGGGCTTACGGGTTGTTTGGGTGATCTTAGCATCATCAACACTCCCAACACAATTAACAGTAACTGGTTGTTTTCCAACATGTCTGGCAGTGGTTGGAAGTTTGTACCCTTGCTTATTTTTCTTCTTCTTAATATTCCTTTTCTTCTTCTTCTTATCGATTAGGTTACCAGCTTCAAAGATTTCACTCGACGAAGAAGATGAAACAAAAGAATACCTTACAAGTGAAGAAGGCGAAGAAGATCTTAATAGTGAAGAAGGTGAAGGATCAACATGAGGCTGATGTTCTTGGGGGGAAGTGCTTACAACCGAAGCACTTGCTACAGTTATGATTACCTGAGTGGAAAACAACCATACTGGTAATCCAATTGTGAGACCTGAAAGGCTCAAAGTAGCGATGTAAGGAGGGCCAACATTTTCATAAGAAGGAAAAACATAAGGTTCCCCTGGAAAAGGGGTTCCTTCGTTGGTCGTTCCAGGTACAGATGCCATAAACATGGATCCAACCTAAGGCATGTAAGGGAAAACAAACAACACACGCTAAAAATATAGTAAGAAAGCAAGAAAACAAAACCTTCTCACAATGAACGCACTAGTTGGTGATGAAATCCAATGTCGCAGGAACAATGTAAGAAGGGGCTGAAATAAAGCAGGTGGAAAAGTTACGTTGATGACCCGCTTAATAGAATTATGCCTTGGTGCAAGCTTCCACAAAATAAATGTGTATTTACACTCCAAGGAGCTCGAGTGAGTTTGGACAATGTCGATTCTAGGTATAACAAATACTTCCCCTTCACCATCACCTCGTGTATTACCCTAAAGACAAAGGCCACTAAAGTTACCAAATAGAACAATGATGCTTGGGGAAACAGTCGATAGTATGATGCATGCACAAGGGCAGGGTAACTGAGCCTAAAATTAACTTGAGAAGACCCGCATGGGTTTTTTTCTCAAGTGACCCCCAATAATACACGTAACCACTACACCGAGACCAACAAAGCAGGGTTAGTCACTCTGCTAGTCTCAATGCGACCTCATGATTGACCCTTGTGAGAGAAGGGATTCCTAGGAAAAAATGTAATAAGTGGATTTACCGCTCCATAGCACAAGATTCTATGTTTATTTATAGCTTTGGAAAGTTATCTTTCACACCTATTCCAAATCCCTACACCCTAAGTTAATGTAGGTTTGCTACTAGAAAATATAAAAATTTCTAATCAAATAAGTGCTTTATTTTAAGGTTGTTGTTTACTCAAGAGGAAAATGGCGTGGACTAAATGATGTTTCGACCGACTCTAAACAATGCAAAGAAATGAGAATGCAAATGTTTCACTTCGATGAAAGTTATATTACGAGAAGGAGAAAACGTTTATCATTCCCAGATGCACAATGTTCCAAAATGTTATTAAACTCATCAATATCAAGATCTTCAAGAAATGAGCCAAAGAGACTGTACACCAATACACGATTCTTGCCCCCCAAAAAAAATTCAAGACCAAAAAATGCCAAAAACCATGCAATTTCGCTGCTTCAAATGCAAAGATATCCCCAATCTAAAAAAATATGTTTTAAAACAAACTATTTAGAAAAAGAAATGTTCTTTCACTAAACAATTCTAAAGAAAAAACAATGCTTTGTAACTGAAAGACACTCAAAGCAAGAGATCAAATATTTCAAAAGAACACAAGCTAAAACAAAGCAAAGAAGGCTAAAAAAAGATTCAAAGACTGTCAAGCAGACTGTAATCAGACTATAATCAAACCCAAAAATTCACCCCAAAACCATATTTAAGATCTGGGCAAGAAAAACCATCAAAAATTATTTTTTCACACAATCATTGCAGGCTATTAGAATAATACAATGCGACAATCCTGAATCGACGCAGCCCAGAGAATAGTACAATACGATGATGTCGCATTATGCCTGTTGGCACAGGGGTAGACCCAGGGTTCAACGCTACAACAACGCACCAACAAAACCCTAACTATCGGCCCTTTAGGCAACACCTGTGAAGAAGATGAAGTCTTACCTGAGGTAGAAGCAGGGGTGGTTGCAGGACTCAGATGTTTACAACCTTAGCTGGGACACAGATTTGTGATTCTAACACTTAATCAACAGTTAACATTTATCAATATTCAATCTCAGTTACAACACAGTTAACCCCTACTTATAGAGCATTGCAGTATTCAAGCAGATCTAAAAGAGTAGCAACCCAAAAATAAATAAAACAAAACCAAAATAAAACCAAAATACTACTTTGCAAAAAAATTTAAAAATGCGTATTCAAGCTTTATACCTCTGGATTTGACTGTAATGGTCGTATCTTGGGCAAACAAAAACCTTTTCGAGTGAAACAAAAAGTGTTTCTGACTGAAACGAGTGCTCTGAACGCACTGGAATAGTCCTCTCAACCCAGAAATGTACAAAAATGATAGAAATTGGAGATGAAGCAACTCGGCTTCACGATCTCAATCTACAACAGTAGCGGGTCTTCAAACAGGCTCTGATACCATGTTCGACAACACAGGTATTCCAACAGAGGATGAACACCTTTAGTAACCACTCACATAACCAAATCAAAGAGCAACACACCAATGTTTTCACGTGGTAAAACCCCTACGAGGAAACATCCACGACCCCAGCCAACGCGACCACTTGGAGCAGTTTATTAATGCAAAGAAAAAGATTACAGAGAGATTTTACAAGAGATTTTCTCACAATCAATCATTGAAAAATGACCCTCCATGCTCTTTAAATAGAGATCATGGACCAATCAGGTGTTAAGCCACGGATCGATGGTCGTTAAGATCGAGGAGAGTATGAACCGTCAGATCACTCTATGTTGGGAACATATCATGACCATCGGATTTTCTAACTACAAATGCATACTAATGCATACTAAAGAAACACACTAGAAAACACACTTTTACCTAATGACACAATAGACCAAGTAGATCTTACTAACTCTTAAGTGTCTAAATATCCTAACAAAAATAGGTAAGTAAGCTTGTTAGTTTCTTGTATATGTTCATTGATTTGATTAAGGATGAAAGATCCATACAAGAACTACAACACTTGATCCGATAGTATGAACCAGGGAAGGTAGTCCCTTTGCTGAATAGAGCAGTACATCAAGCATCCAAAAAGAGAAGGACAAATAAGGAACTACACCTTAAAGCTCGGATTGGCGATTATGATATAGATTATGTGGTCCTCGACTTAGGATCAGAAGTTAATGTTATGACAAAGAAGACATGGGCACTGATGGGAAAACCTAAGTTAATTTATTCCCCTATCAGGCTTAGGATGGCTAATCAGCAAGCAATAAGCCCCTTTGGGAGACTGGAGCATGTCCCTATGGACATTGATAGGGTAAGGACATTTGTGGACTTTGAGGTGATTAAGATAGTTGATGATAGTTGTCCTTATCTTGCGTTGTTAGGAATTGATTAGGCTTTCAACAATTCCACTGTTGTTGACTTAAAGAAAATAATAATGACGTTTGAAGGTGATGGCCTTAGGGTCATTACACCTCTGGATCCTGATGAAGGTCGAAGATACACATAACCCATCAGAGAAGAAGACCGTGCATATGATCTAGAGAATATATATAAATTGACAACGAGACAACATGATTACATTAACCCTACAATAGATGGGAATTTAAGTTGGCAAAGTGACAACGCATGCTCATCGGACTCAGAAGAAGCACTGGATAATTGGCAGAACAAAATGTATGAAGTTTCTGCACGTAGGTGTGCTACATTAACCAGGCAAGTTCGTTGGATTGGCACAGAAGTAAGCAATCTGCCCACATTTGATGGTTTAAATCATTTAGAAACATTCTTATCAGATTTTGAATAAACTGTACCAGTACAATAGAGATTGTTGGCACTAGATGAGGCTTTGAAAGCAACACCAAGAAGATGGTGGGGGACACATAAAAAGAACATCGTGGACTGGATGCAATGTCGCACTTTGATGGCAGTGCACTTTTCAGAACAAGTAGAAGGATGCAAAGTTCGATACACAGGTCAAAGTTGTCCGAAGGACCATGTGCGAGGTTGTAAGGAGGCCTGGAGAAACATTCCTCAAGAATAGTGGGTGCATAAGTTGATCAACACTCTGTACACAACGCCTATCAATTGGTATATTCAAGCAGAACTACGCCTCACCACTTTAGATTGGTATGGTATGACTAAAAACTTTGTAGCTACATTTTTATTTGAATGCTAGTACCCTTCTGTAGATCAAGCTCTACAAGTTGTGAGACATAAATTCTTTGAGGAGGCACCTAACCTCCCTATCGAGCACGAAGAGGATGAATGGACTGCAACTCTTCAGAAATTGCAAGGATGTTACAATATCAATGTTGATGAAGATGATGATCATAGGAATGTGAACATTGCAGAAACAGAAGGACATAGAGACGTAGAAGGACTGGGAGTCGAACTACCTCTCATTGGACAACCGATCAAAATCAAGAAAGTTAATATTGGAACAGAGAAAGCACCTAAGCTTGCTAATGTTGGAGATTACTGGGATGAGTCCACCATTGATAAGATCACATAACTACTGCATGAATACCAGGACTTGTTCCCAACCAAGTTCACTGATATGAAGGGCATTAAAGGGACCATGGGAGAGATGAAGATCCCATTGAAGCCAGATGCCAGGCTAGTTAAACAGAGACACTACCACAAGAGGACACTAAGTCCCTCTCTGGACATACAAGTATTTAGAGGTTTCAATGGGATATAGAGTGTTCATTTCTAGTTTTGGAGCAGCATGGAACCAAGAGGTCTTCAAGGTAATCATAGGGAACTATAAAGGCATGACGAGATTCTACAAAGAAATGACATTTCATTAAGAACCCTCTCAGAAATCCTCCATAATCTGGAAGTGCAACAACAAGAGAAATTTAACAAGATAATGAGTATCATTGAAGAACACGGGGAAAAAATCTCAGATATTGAAATGGATTTCTATAAGATAAAAAACTTTGTTCAATACACAAGTGAAGATTACACCTTAGACACCATGACTCAACAGACATTAGGACATGCAAAAGATAAAGAAAATGAAGGAGACTATGGACAACAACTCAAGGAGCCAAAAGGAAAGAGTTAGACTACCATCAATCCAGAGGTAAATCTGTAGTAACAAATTTCTCCAATGTTTTACAAATCCATGTCTTTGAATGTTTTTTATAAGCTCTATAATTGTCTTATTAGTATTTATATAGCTACAACAAGAGTGAGAATGAAAGAGCTAGATGATAGGGGGAATCCAATAATATCATTGAATACCTTCTTGAAACAATAAACCTACTATATCTATAAAAAAAATTCCATCTTTGACCACATATTAATACAATTCTTTCTCTATATATATAATACTTGAACTTTTATAATTACTAATATGATCAATAAAAGAGGGTCAAACATGTTATTATAGCTATGAAGAGGAAAAACCAAGGTTAATAAAGCTAAAATGGGGATGAAGGCTATACTAATTATTCAAAGAGAAAAGAAATGTTTCCATCTTTGACCACATATTAATACAATTCTCTATATATATATATAATACTTGAACTTTTATAATTACTAATATGATCAATAAAAGAGGGTCAAACATGTTATTATAGCTATGAAGAGGAAAAACCAAGGTTAATAAAGCTAAAATGGGGATGAAGGCTATACTAATTATTCAAAGAGA
>SNQJ01S0028994.1:107726-119942 GCA_010110895.2 Picea sitchensis
ATATTTGTAATTACTCTTCCAATACTCTATCAATACATAGTTAGCATCCAAACCCTATACACATATATCATGTCATTCACATATTTGTAATTACTATATCAATACATAGTTAGCATCAAAACCCTATATCATGCATTCACTGAGTTACTTGTAGCTAAAAGGCAAAGTGCAAGACCAAAAATTTTAGTGCACAAAATGCATGATAATGTAAATTATTTGGAAAATAGATATCTAAGAGAGGATGAGTGAGCTATGAGCAACATGTGTTACATAGAATGATCACATAGCTATACGAAAATGAGAGCAGTCTCAACTCAAATATCATATTTATATATAGCCTCTCATTGTTATGGAGATCACTACTCTCTTAAAATATGGAATAATTCACAAAAACTCACATAATATGCATAAATGTGAGTAATTGTATATTAAGAAAACAAATTTTTTATTCTCAAAATTTATTAAAAATTAAAATACGGAATAATTCACAATCCAATTCACATAATATGTATAAATGTTAGTAACTGCATAGTAAGAAAACAAAACTCTAATGTACAAAATTTATTGAAAAATTATTAAGAATTTAACCGAAGAAAAAAAAAAGACAAAATTCATTGATGCAATTAATGAGTACAACCTAAATGAAGTTATTTACTTTTACTTTTATATTACAATAATAGTTTAGTCGTGAAGTTAAACATAAACATTATGTTTAAAACAACTCCAAATAGCAAAACTATTTTTATCAGTTGAAAGAAAGATCCGTTGAAAAAAAAGGTTAGTGCTTTAGTCTTCTTGCAACAATGTTTTAAATTTATTTTTTTCCAATTTTTTTCGTTGAATAAAAAACATGCTAGAAAAATGTTGTTAGATTTGGTCTTCTTAGCAACTTTGTAGTTATATCACAGGTTTGGTATACCTAGTCCACAACAAAAGTGAGTGTAAGAATGTATTTAATATATATATATATTTTTTTAATAAAAAACATGCTAGAAAAATGTTGTTAGATATGGTTTTCTTAGCAACTTTGTAGTTATATCACAGGTTTGGTATACTTAGTCCAAAACAAAAGTGTGACTGTAAGAATGCATTTAATATTTTTTTTTTCAATTTTTTGTATTGAATAAAAAACATGTTAGAAAAATGTTGTTAGATTTGGTCTTCTTAGCAACTTTGTAGTTATATCATAGGTTTAGTATACCTATAGTCCACAATAAAAGTGAGTGTAAGAATGCATTTAATTAATTGAAATTATGAAAGAGTTTAGGAGAGTGGTATTTTGAAACATATTTTTTTTAATAAAATTTGTTTTTAAAAAAAATAGACTATAGAATTTGTGTTTCTATCAAGTTTCTACGTACATCAACGATTGCATTGTCTCAATTGAGTATGAAATTTCCATGAACAAGAAAGTTGTGTAAGATGTAGATGCTATTGCATGAAAAATGTACGAAGCCAAGGATTTTTCAATAGTGAAAGTAAGAGAATCCAAGGATCATATCATTTAGAATACCTAGGAGACTACAAAGGTAACCAAGGTGAGCTAGTTAAACTACTAGCCATTGTATTGTATTGTATGTGATTCTTTTTAGTGCGGACGTCGTAAATGATTGAAAACTCGAGAAGCTCCAAGCAACAAGAAAATTTAGTTTTTCTAGGTTGAGGTACAAGCAATTTTGGGACATCAACTGTAGGATCATCTTGAACGTGCTCTATTGTAAACAATACGTTGGCACCATATCTATTCTTAATTATAGTCTTTGGAGTAGGGGTAGGCATATGGGTATACTTTGCTTGGGGGTTTCCATACACCTTATGAAGTGGATCTGGTGGTCCACTTCATGAGAACATCATGAATACAAAACACAATTCCATACTTCCATAATAAATAATATTTATTTACTATTCATTTTACATATTTACTTGACATCATATGAAATACAATACATGTATATAAATACACATGGGGAATGATAAGTCATGCTCTTTCCAAAAATCATGAGTTATCATTTACATGATAATGTAATAATAAACCTATAGCATATTATTAAATAATAAGAAATGTAATATACTAGGTATATTACAAGCATTTCTCCCTTAAAAATGATTTGTCCTCAAAGCATAGTTATAAAAGACTTATCTTTTTCTCTGGCTTGTAATATTGTCTCTTGATTCTTCATTCTTGAGTTAGTGATCATTGAAGACCTGAGACGATATAATCATTTATGCACTAAGCAGAACTGTCGAATTGTAAAGGAGACTTACCACCCTAATTCATTCTTCTGTGAAACTGTGCGTTTATAGGGTTCTTGGAAAAAACTTGATGTATTTTAACTCCCCTGGCAGCTTCTACTTTGATCACCACTTGTAGTGGAAGTAATATTTTTCGGAATATCGATCATTTGTTTATGTTGATACATTGATTGGTTGAAGTATCGACTTTTGTGATTAGGATGTCGATAAGACATCCTTGCAACTTGATCTTTACTTCTTGTACTTGTAGCTTTTTCTTGATTAACTTTTGGAATTGAGTATTCTTCGTACCCCTGGCTTGTTTGTACTTCAACATTTGAAGACCTCTTTACATTAGTTGGATTTGCATCATTTTGAGTTGTAAGGTTGTCTGTCTCTATATTAATTCCTTTATCCATAATTGTGTTGTTTACATCTGAAGACTTCTCTAGTTCCATACGTTCAATCATTGTCTTTTTATCAACAAATGATTATTTGTTGATAAGTTGATCTAACTTGTTCTGTAGCAACTTCTTATCACTCTTTAACTTCTTAATTTGTGTGAGTAAATTTTGATTATGAACCCTTAGGTGTAAAAGTTCTTCCTCATTATCTAATTTTTTGACTTCACTTATAATATCTTGATTCTCTCGTTTTTCATCTTTCATCTTTTTAATTTGTTCAATCAATTTCTGATTTAGGTTCCTTAGGTAGGAGCTTTTTTCCTCTTTTTTGGTTAATTTCTCTTTGAGACCTTGATTTTCTTGTTCTGAATTTTGATTCTCTTGTTGTTTGTCTTTTGACTTCTTGATTTTTAGTAGTAAATTTTGATTATGATTTTTTAATCTTGATATTTCTTCATCTCGTTCTAGTAAGTCTTTGTCCATTTTTTGGTTTTTGGTTTTTAGTTCTTCAATTTATATGATGAGTTCTTGATTTCTCTCTTTAAAGTAAATAATATTTTTCTTTGTTAACCCATTAAAATATTTCTCCATCTCAATTTCCAGTTGTAATTTGTTATTGATGTATTTATAATTTCCTAGTTCGTGTGATTTCCCTTCTGAGTTATCTTGATATTCTTCTATAATAAATGATTTCGCACAAATTGCATAAATGCAGTTGTCATTTTTAAAAATTGTCATATGCTCAAACTCCATTTCGCAAAAATGGCATTTAGTCCAAAATTTAGATTTATATATTGAATTCATTGTTCGAGGTTTCCTTTTTTTTCTTGACTATTCAATATATGTCTCCTTTATAAATTTATATTCTTCCTTTGAATAGCTTGAATATTACTCCGGTTGCCTTCCAATTTAATAAAAGGTATTCAACAACTTTAATAATTCCCTTTATCTTTTAAACCTTATCGCTTTTTATTTAAAATAAATTTGTAACTTGTGAAAAAATATTTCTTTCTTTTAATAGCCTCTCTTCTTACTTTTCATTTATAAATATCATTTACACAAGTTAATTGGCGTTGAATTAATATTACTCCAAAGGACTTAGGTCATTGACTTTTTATTTTGGCTTCAACCCCAAGTGTAAAAAAGTTGTTAAAAGTTACCATTGCAAATTCTTTTTCAATATGGTAGGGAAATACCATGGGCCAATGGTTTTCCAAAACCATGGGTCTGTAGAATCAAAATTTACTCTTCCTTCTTCTTTGGAACTTTTTCTTTTAAATTATCTTTTGTGTTTTTTTTATTCTTTTTTTTTTCTTATCCTTTTTATCCTTTATTTATTTATGTTTCATAAGAAAAAATTTGTTATATTCATAAAGGAATATACATGTTGTTGTCTTTCATATCCATCCTTGGTAGGCTTTCTCCTAGATCTATACTACCTATACATCTTCTAGTGCATAAATAGGCCTTTTAAGACCTTTTACAAAAACTTTCTATGAATTGTTCCATCTGTTCAAAAAACATTTACAACCTTCCAAAAATAAAAAACAAACATTCTTCAGAGGCAGAATTCCATTGCCTCGGTTTCTATTCCTTCAAATAACTCATAACATCCAAAAGCTCTTTTTTGCAGCAGCATGGCTTCCTTTGAGAGTTCATTTGCCTTTATGTTTAGCTCCCTCAGAATGTGCTAAAAAGAAAGCCATTTGAAATATTTGAAAGTGAGCTTGATGTCTCTTAGTATTTTTCTCAGCATGGGATTCTGGATGTTGTTGTGGCCCCTTGCCCAATCGATCACCTACTTGGAGTCACCGAACACTTGTAGCTTTGTCAGATTTTTTTCTTTGGCAGTTTCCAAAAGAGTCCAAAGTGTTATTGGTTCAACTCTATTGTTTGTTCTGCCTCCTAGCAAGTATCTGATATGGATGTAGTGGCTATCACTAATAAATAAAACCACCCCGACTCTACATGAAGGAGGATGTCCTTGGATGGCCCCATCAAAAAATCCCCAAGGGATAGTATAATCGATGGGAGGGGGGACTATAAAATGATGTTTGTTTGTCCTAAGCTCTGTCTTAAATTCTTCAGCCTGACTAATCGAAATTGCCGCAGTCACTTCTAGGGGAAGAATCTTATCTTTAAAGAAAACATTGTTTCTTTCCCACCAAATGTTTGTGATCATGATGCCTAGAAGACCTGCATATAAGGTTGTTGTTCTATCCTGAATCCAGGTTCTAAAACAATCTTCAAGAGATCCTCGATCCCAATTAGCCTTGGTTTTTAGTCGGTCTTTTATTATCTGTGTGACCTTTTCTACATAGGGACAAGAGATAAAAAGGTGAGTAATGGTTTCTTGATTTTCCTTGCACAAAGGGCATCTGCTAGGTCTGCACCATCCTCTCCTAAGGCAATTGTCCCATGTCAACAGTTTATTGTTTAGAGCTAGCCAAAGTGTCAGTTTACATCTGGGAGGAGCCTTGATTTTCTACAATGGCTTCCACCACCACTTCGTGTGTATCACAGAGTTTTCTTCTAGCCAGGATTTATAGCCTAACTTGACTGAGTTAGAGTCATTTTGCGGGTTTTTTGACCAACAAAGAGTGTCCTCAGACTCTCTATCCATGGAAATGAAGTTTTCACATAACAGGGAAATGAAAGAGTTCCATTCATCCCGTAGATCTAGGGGGAGATCCAGGGAGTTTGCATTTTCCCATCCCCCTCTTCCTCGAATTTGGGGAAAGCCAATGTTGAGGTCGCTCAGGAAGCAAATGTTTTTTTCTTTGAGGAACAAATGTAAGGGATGGGAGAGTTGGTAATTGTTTCCGGTTCCCAACCATGGATATTCTCCCAGCCTCACCTTTTCCCCATTTCCAATGCGCTAGACAATCCAGTTGCCAACAAGGGGGAAAGCTTATATAAGTGCTTTCCAGAGAATTGAGCCTTTAGGGGATTTCAATGGTTCTCAGAACCATTCAGAAATAGACAAAGTAGGAAATTACTTGGATTTCATAACTCTTACCCATAGTGTATTTCCCAAGGCTAGACACCATAGGTTCCTTCCCACTAAGGCTCGAGCAAAAAATCTTAAGTTTTTTAGACCCCAACCCCCCATTTATTTAGGTGCAACAATTGAGTTCCATTTGACCAGAGGGGGGCCTCCATGAACATTTTGTCCCTTCCAAAGAAAGAAGAAACTTAGGCATCAAATATGATCCACAACTCCTTTAGGGATTTCAACTATTGAATTCCAGTAAACATTAATTCCTTCTAGGACTGCTTTAATTAGTACCAGTCTTCCTCCTCTAGAGAGGATTCTATTGACCCATACGGCTAAGCGGGCCTCTACCTTTCTTATTAACCAACCCTAGTCTTGTTTTCTGTAGTTGTATGGTTTTAAGTTAAAACCCAGATACTTGAGTCCTTCAAAAAGATGTTTCCTTTGGGCAGGAAAAGTAATGGCAATGGAGGCCTCTTCTTCATTCTCAAGTGATTAAGAAGTAGACATGACTTTTCCATGTTTATTTTCATTCCCGCGGCACTGTAGAAGAGGTTTAAAATATCCTTAAAGGAATTCAAATTATTTTGAGAGACAAAGAAGTTGCAAAAGATATCATCTACGAATAAAAGGTGGGTAATTGATTCTAATTCAGAGACTGCAATTCCTCTTAAGAGGCCCTTAGACCTTGCCTCCTTTATCAAATAACTAAGTGCTTCTGTTATGATCGAGAAAAGAAAGGGGGAAAGGGGGCAACCCTGACAGAGACCTATGGAGGCTTTGAAGAAATTGGACGGGGCTCCATTGATAAGGATGGAAAAGGAGACACTTTGGATGCATCCCATTATCCAATTGACAATTTTTAAGTTCGTGCCCATTTGGATTAGGACTAGGTGCAGGAAAGTCCAGTTTACTCAGTCATAGGCTTTGGAAAGGTCCAGTTTCAGGATGGCATCCTTGAGATTTATTTTCTTGATAGAGTGGAGCACTTCCTGAGTAATGGCTACCGCGTCGTGTATCTGTCTGTTGTGTAGGAAGCCAAATTGTTCTTCTCTAGTGATTTCACATAGAATCTGTCGAAGTCTCCTAAAGATGATCTTGGTAATTATTTTGTAGATGACATTGCAAAATGTGATCAGTCTATAATCTTCAAAGGATGAAGGGCATTGTTTCTTTGGGATGAGACACATGAAAGTTGCGTTGAGAGGACCATGAATTTTTCCTTCCTTTTGTGATTCTCTTATCACTAGCAATATATCGTCTTTTAGAAGGTCATATAAGGCTTTGAAAAAATCCACCGTAACTCCGTTCAGGCCTAGGATTTTTCCATTCTTCATGGATAACAACGATGCCTTTAGTTACGGTTTCATCACTTCTTCTTCTAAGGAAAGGTTCATTTCTTCGGCGAAGGCGGTAGGGAATTTTCCTACTACCTTCAATATTTCTTGGATGGGGCATCTGAGGGGGGGATGAAAAGAGACTGTTGAATAAATTTACCATGAGCTTTGCCTTGTCCTCAAAGGAGGTGGCCACATTCCCTTGTTCATATTTGATTTCCCAGATTGTGTTGAGGTTTCTTCGATAGTTAGCAAGTTGATGAAAAAACTTTGTGTTATTGTCTCCTTGTTTTTTCAACAGAGACCTACTCTTGATACACCATTCTTCTTCCTCTATCTTGAGCCACTTGGCATGTTTATCCTCCAATTCTCTTAATTTTGTTAACTTTGTAGTAGTAAGGGGGGAGTCCTTCAGGGATATGAGGACCTTGGATAATTTCTCTTTAATGTCCCGGATGTGTCGGGGCCTCTTGGACTTCCATAAAGGGAGCCAATTCTTCATGGCGTTTTTCAAATTTTTGAGATTTGTTGCAAATTGTACCATAAGTGGACTCAAAACCTAAGGGCCATTGTAGTGTGATAGGTTGGTGGTATGAAATGCACCCCACCTCTACTCCAAATTTGAAATTTGTGCCCAAGTTCAGTAGGCCTTCGGATACTAAGAAGCGGTCTAGTCTCTTTGCAACTTCCTCATCCCCGATTCTGAAATTCCGCCAAGTAGGGGAAAGTTTTACAGGTTCGATGTCCACCAGGTTGGCCTTCTCAAAAAAGGATTGGGAAAAACCGCTTTCCTTGTTGACCCTAGGGTGTGCACCCCAAACTTCCCACAGGGAGAGGGTGAGACTTAAATCCCCCCCCACCACAAAAAAGGGGTCACTGAAAAAGCGTGTAGAGACCAAATCTTCCCAAAAGGAGGTCCTATCAGAGTACAGGTCGTAAATGTTCACCACTGAGAAGGTTAAATTATTTTTCTTGTGTTGTAATTTGATTGAAATTGTAGAGCGAGCGACACAAGACGATAATGCCTGGAAATTTAGGCTCCATCAAGTGAGTAGACCTCTAGAGAGACCTGAGGCGCCCATTGTGTTGAAGGACCAATTCTGAAGGTTTCTTCGACTTTCTCACCAGAGCACATTGTCTCTTGGATGAGGATGATGTCCGATTTTAGGTTGTGGAGCATTCTTTTGAGGGTTAGATTCTTAGGGGAACCCCCTACCCCATGCGCGTTGAAAGAGAGGAAGGTCATTTTTCCCTTGTTGGAGGGGCGTTTCCTGCTCTAAGGGCCCTTTTGATGGTAGCTTGGGTGCCTTTGCAAATTTCTGCAACTTCTCTCTCTTTTTCTTTCGAGATGAAGGATTTTCTACGTGTTTGAGCGAGAGAGGGGGGTCAAGAGAAAAACCTCCAAAGGAAGGGGTGATCTCCCGGGATTTGGACCTCAAGGAATATTTGTTACCCCAAGGAGAAATAGGAGCTTCAGGGTAGGAAGGGATGGTCTAAGAGGAGGGAGAAGATTTGTGAGCGAGAGAAGCGAGAGCATGAGAAGGGGAGGATGGGAGTGGCACCGTCAAGGGAGATTCTGGGGGAGGGGGAGAGGGAGAGGGAGATATTGCAAGGTCAGCTTCCTGTGCCTTTGGTTGAGCTAAGGGAGAGGAGAGGGAGAGGGGATGATTGAGAGAAAAGAAGGAGCTAACACTGAAACAAAACAAAGAGGTGAAGAAGGGGGTTTGGGGAGCATACCTGAAGCAGGAGCTTGGGAAACCAATTTGCGTAGTGATTGACTAGAGAGGACCCCTTTGTCGATGTCTAGGTGAGAAGCTTCATTCTTTCCTTCCACCGAGCCGACCTCCACTGAATCTTGTTTTTTTATTGTGGACTTGGTTTTCCACTTACTTGCATGGGATTGTTGCAGTGGGGCAATTATGGAGCACTGAGAGCGTAAGTGTCTAATTTCATGGCAACCATGGCACCTGAAGGGTATTCTCTAGTAATCTACCTTCTAGTGTCAGGTAATTCCGACATAAACTAGGTAGATGCTACCTAATAAACCTTCTCTTACATCCACTTCGACCAAAATCCAAGCCCACCTGCGATCTTTTTTTGAATCCCAGTTGGGTTCGAGTTTTAGAAAAGAGCCCAATTTGTTACCGATGGATTCTAACGCTTCCCTGGACCAGAAGGCTAGAGGTAATGTGGGAAAAATTTCCCATACTTTCATTACTGTCGTAGATTCATTAAGGGGGTCGAAGTCCACCGTCCAGGGTTTCAGGGACAACCCAGATGGTCCCCAAGACCAGCTCTACCTGTGAATTTCTTTGCAATCATCATTCGAAAGGAAAGAGAAAGAGATCCAACTGCTGGACAAGATGTGTGTCTTAGGGACGTAACCAATTAACGCTTTCCAGTGGTTCTGCAACCAACCTATTAGATCATTTTCTCCCAGATATTTTCCATTAAACCTTCCAACCGGAGTCTTCCCCAAGAGCCAGTGGACATTGCCGAGGGGAATTTCATCTCCTACAACCATTTTTGTCGAGCCCCTTTTTTCCTTGATACACCGGGACGATAATTTTTGAATCAGGATGTTGCATCCATAATCCCCCTTCTCTTCCTTCGTTTGTGTGTTCGTAGGTGAGAAAAACTTTCCTAAGGGAGAAGAAGACACATGTTCGGGGGAGGGGGAGGGAGGCCGAGAGCGCTAAGGGATTTGATGCGAGAGGGAGGGAGAGGTAAGCTTGAGAAGGTCTAAGCCACAGGGGAGCAGTGAATGCAAGGGCATGTGAGAAGACGGGCGGGAGGAATGGAGTGAGTTCAGGAACTCGTCTTGAGACACGAAGGCATAGGGACCTGGGGGGGAGACCTCGAAGTCCACAACCTTCATGTCAAAGGCTACCATGTGTTCCGATCATGTGGAAAGCACACATGCCTCACTTGGGAGAGTGCAGAGACGATTTCGGGGATGTGACCGGAAGCGAGGATTGGGAGTTGGGAAAAAGGAGTACGAGAGCCTGAAAAATGAGGATTGAAAAACGAGAGCGAGAGAGGGAAAGGGGGGCGGGAGGGGATAGGCCTGTGGCCCCTGCCCAAGGTTCTATGCCTCATAAGACATAGCGTGAGAGGCTATACCACAGAGCCCAAGAAAGATTTCCTTTCAATGCTAAGTCCTTCTGTATCACCAAGAAACCATTTATTTATTTTAATTTTCTTCTTCTTGATATCTGGTACTAACTTCTTGTAATTTTCTTGCAGCGAAAGGATTATTTCTTCAATGGTAATTTCTGAAGACTTTTTTTTTTTAATGGAAAAATGCCCTAACGTGGTCAAAGACCTAGATAACTTAAAGAAACTCTCAATTTTTTTTTATGGGGATACAAGCTTGTATGGCCAATGGTCAGGATCATCAACAAAGCTCTGATACCAAATGAAGTGAATTCAGTGGTCGACTTCATGAGAACATCATGAATACAAAACATATTTCCATATTTCCATAATAAATAATATTTATTTACTATTCATTTTACATATTTACTTGACATCGTATGAAATACAATACGTGTATATAAATACACGTGGGGAATGATAAGTCATGCTCTTTCCAAAGGTCATGACTTACCATTGACTTATCATTTACATTGCAATGCCTATTTACATAATAACAAACCTATAACATATTATTAAAATAATAAGAAATGTAATATACTAGGTGTATTACAAGTTCCAAAGGTCATGACTTATCATTTACATTATAATACCTATTTACATAATACCAAACCTATAACATATCATTAAATAATAATAAATGTAATATACTAGGTATATTACACATGATTACATCAATGATACAAAATCATAGTAAAAAATATGCCCAAATAGAGAAAATAACTGCAAATTTATTGAAGAAACAAGTTTATCAACATAAAAATCCTAGTAAACAGTGAAAGCACCACCAATCCTGGTCAACTTGTCTTTCTCTTCCAAGGTAGAATAGCTATAGAGGTCGAGTTTTTCTATAATATATTATTTGAGGCAAAAATAATGAACAAAATATTGCAAGCCCTTACACAACCAATGAATGACTATATATATGACACAATTATGTGTTATATATATATTCTTCCTTCCAAAATCATTGGAAAAAATAGAATACTTGGAGATTGAAAAAGTTGTAGATAACTTTTATCGGAATGTGCTCAAACTTGGCTTCCACTAAGCTTGAGAAATTGTGAGCAAACTCACCCCTAATAGATTGAGATAAAACTACATTCAAGGATATTCTTAGCAAAAGGAGAAAAGAAGCAACTCATGAAATGGAAAATGAAAACACAACTACAAATTTTCCCAATCAAAGTGTCAAGAAATGTTAAATGCATGAGTGTGGCTCTTTCAATCACCAACAATCACAATCTTAGAGAACGAGCCACACAAACGAGGGAGATACCTGCATAGCGTATTAAATCCTTCTCTACCAAAGCATTGATGGGGAGGTTTGTGTAATTCATGATGTATTAAATCCTTCTCCACCAAAGTATTCACTGAAAGATGATAACAACAAATCAAATTTCAAATAAATTTATATTTTTATAATTAAAAAATAAAAAAAAATTAACCACCCAAAGTAGAACTTTAAGAAATGGAAATATTATTACCAGACAACGAGCAAGTCAAGCTAATTTAACTATTGAGAAATAACAATATTAAATTAATATTAATTAGAATTATGTCAAAGGTGTTTTTTTAATAGATTGTTATTAATTATAATTACGTTGAAGGAATTTTTTTAAGGGGACGATTCCCCTCAGCTTTTTCATCTTTCCTCCTCCAACTAAAAATTGCCCTTTAACCAATTTGTCATCTCTATCAAAACCAATCTCATGCCTCATAAAAACACACAAGAATATTTTTTTTAAGCAATCATTATAATATAACATTGCATCATGTATTGGACCCTCCAATGGGCCAACCTTTTTTTGGGCAGATGAGCCATCCATTATCCTTCCCTTAGGTTGAGTCAGGATCTCCACATCAAAGAAAATCCACTACATGATTATGGATTCATGTAGATTTAATTCATCTGAAGGTGACAACATCTCCCGTATTTGTTGTTGAGCTAGTTTTGTTGAAATAATGTAACTGCGAAGAGCATTCTTATTATTATTGGATTAAATCCCCATTGCGGATTAATCATGTCATTATTATTATTATTGTTATTGGATTAATCCCCATTGTGGATTAATCACGTCGGTAATTGTAT
>SNQJ01S0028994.1:127277-139661 GCA_010110895.2 Picea sitchensis
AATTGTGTCATATATATAGTCATTCATTGGTTGTGTAAGGGCTTGCAATATTTTGTTCATTATTTTTGCCTCAAATAATATATTATAGAAAAACTCAGCCTCTATGGCTATTCTACCTTGGAAGAGAAAGACAAGTTGACCAGGATTAGTGGTGCTTTCACTGTTTACTAGGATTTTTATGCTGATAAACTTGTTTCTTCAATAAATTTGCAATTATTTTCTCTATTTGGGCATATTTTTTACTATGATTTTGTATCATTGATGTAATCATGTGTAATATACCTAGTATATTACACTTATTATTATTTAATGATATGTTATAGGTTTGTTATTATGTAAATAGGTATTATAATGTAAATGATAAGTCACGACCTTTGGAACTTGTAATATACCTAGTATATTACATTTCTTATTATTTTAATAATATGTTATAGGTTTGTTATTATGTAAATAGGCATTATAATGTAAATGATAAGTCAATGGTAAGTCATGACCTTTGGAAAGAGCATGACTTATCATTCCCCATGTGTATTTATATACACGTATTGTATTTCATACGATGTCAAGTAAATATGTAAAATGAATAGTAAATAAATATTATTTATTATGGAAATATGGAAATATGTTTTATATTCATGATGTTCTCATGAAGTCGACCACTGAATTCACTTCATTTGGTATCAGAGCTTTGTTGATGATCCTGGCCATTGGCCATACAAGCTTGTATCCCCATAAAATAAAAATTGAGAGTTTCTTTAAGTTATCTAGGTCTTTGACCACGTTAGGGCATTTTGCCATTAAAAAAAAAAGTCTTCAGAAATTACCATTGAAGAAATAATTCTTTAGTTGCAAGAAAATTACAAGAAGTTAGTACCAGATATCAAGAAGAAGAAAATTAAAATAAATAAATAAAAAAATGGTTTCTTGGTGATACAAAAGGACTTAGCATTGAAAGGAAATCTTTCTTGGGCTCTGTGGTATAGCCTCTAACGCTATGTCTTATGAGGCATAGAACCTTGGGCAAGGGTCGCAGGCCTATCCCCTCCCACCCCACTTTCCCTCTCTCGCTCTCGTTTTTCAATCCTCCTTTTTCAAGCTCTCGTACTCCTTTTTCCCAGCTCCCAATCCTCGCTTCCGATCACATCCCCGAAATCGTCTCTACACTCTCCCAGGTGAGGCATGCGTGCTTTCCATGTGATCAGCACACATGGTAGCCTCTGACACAAAGGTTGTGGACTTCGAGGCCTCCCCCCAGGTCCCTATGCCTTTGTGTCTCAAGACGAGTTCCTAAACTCACTCCATTCCTCCCGCCCGTCTTCTCACATGCCCTTGCATTCACTGCTCCCCCATGGCTTAGTACTTCTCAAACTTGCCTCTCCATCCCTCCCACATCGAATCCCTTCGTGATCTCTGCCTCCCTCCCCCTACTGACTTCCCTCCTCCTCCCCCGAACATGTGTCTTCTTCTCCCTTAGGAAAGTTTTTCTCACCTACGAACACACAAACGAAGGAAGAGAAGGGGGATTATGGATGCAGTGTCCTGACTCAGAAATTATCATCCCGGTGTATCAAGGAAAAAAGGGGATCGACAAAAATGGTTGTAGGAGATGAGATTCCCCTCGGCAACATCCCTCGGCTCTTGGGGAAGACTCTGGTTGGAAGGTTTAATGGAAAATATCTGGGAGAAAAGGATCTAACAGGCTGGTTGCAGAACCACTGGAAAGCGTTAATTGGTTACGTCCCTAAGACACTCATCCTGTCCAACAGCTGGATCTCTTTCTCTTTCCTTTCGGATGATGATTGCGAAGAAATTCGAAGGCAGAGCTAGTCTTGGGGACCATCTGGGTTGTCCCTGAAACCCTGGACGGTGGACTTCGACCCCCTTAAGGAATATACGACAGTAATGAAAGTATGGGAAATTTTTCCCACATTGCCTCTGCCCTTTTGGTCCAGGGAAGCGTTAGAATCCATCGGTAACAAATTGGGCTCTTTTTTAAAACTCAAACCCAACTGGGATTCAAAAAAAGATCACAGGTGGGCTTGGATTTTGGTCGAAGTGGATGTAAGAGAAGGTTTATTAGGTAGCATCTACCTAGTTTATGTCGGAATTACCTGGCACCAGAAAGTAGATTACTGGAGAATACCCTTCAGGTGCCATGGTTTCCATGAAATTAGACACTTACGCTCTCAGTGCTCCATAATTGCCCCGTTGCAACAATCCCATGCAAGTAAGTGGAAAACCAAGTCCACAATAAAAAAGTAGGATTCAGTGGAGGTCGGCTCGATGGAAGGAAAGAATGAAGCTTCTCACCTGGACATCGACAAAGGGGTCCTCTCTAGTCAAGCACTACGTGAATTGGTTTCCCAAGCTCCTGCTTCAAGTATGCTCCCCAAACCCCCTTCTTCGCCTCTTTGTTTTGTTTCAGTGTTAGCTCCTTCTTTTCTCTCAATCCCTCTCCCTTCTCCCAGGTCCACTCTCTCCCATGTTAACCCCCTCTCCCTCTCCTCTCCCTCAGCTCAACCAGAGGCACAGGAAGCTGACCTCGCAAGATCTCCCTCTCCCTCTCCCCCTCCCTCAGAATCTCCCTTGATGGTGCCACTCCCATCCTCCCCTTTTCATGCTCTCGCTTCTCTCACTCATGAATCTTCTCCCTCCTCTTAGACCATCCCTTCCTTCCCTGAAGCTCCTATTTCTCCTTGGGGTAACAAATATTCCTTGAGGTCCAAATCCCGAGAGACCGCCCCTTCCTTTGGAGGTTTTTCTCTTGACCCCCCTCTCTCGCTCAAACAGGTAGAAAATCCTTCATCTCAAAAGAAAAAGAGAGAGAAGTTGCGGAAATTCGCAAAGGCACCCAAGATACCATCACAAGGGCCCTTAGAGCAGGAAAAGCCCCTCCAACAAGGGAAAAATGAACTTCCTCTCTTTCAACATGCACGGGGTAGGGGGTGCCCCTAAGAATCTAGCCCTCAAAAGAATGCTCCACAACCTAAAATCGGACATCATCCTCATCCAAGAGACAATGTGCTCTGGCGAGAAAGTTGAAGAAACCTTTAGAATTGATCCTTCAACACAATGGGCACCTTAGGTCTCTCTGGAGGTCTACTCACTAGATGGAGCCTAAATTTCCAAGCGTTGTCCTCTTCTGTCGCTCGCTCTACAATTTCAATCAAATTACAACACAAGAAAAATAATTTAACCTTCTAAGTGGTGAACATTTATGGTCTGTATTCTGATAGGACCTCCTTTTGGGAAGATTTGGTCTCTACACGCTTTTTCAGTGACCCTTTTTTGGTGGTGGGGGGGGATTTAAGTCTCACCCTCTCCCTGTGGGAAGTTTGGGGTGCACACCCCAGGGTCGACAAGCAAAGCAGTTTTTTCCAATCCTTTTTTTAGAAGGCCAACCTGGTGGACATCGAACCTGTAAAACTTTCCCCTACTTGGCAGAATTTCAGAATCAAGGATGAGGAAGTTGCAAAGAGACTAGACCGCTTCTTAGTATCCGAAGGCCTACTGAACTTGGGCACAAATTTCAAATTTGGAGTAGAGGTGGGGTGCATTTCATACCACCAACCTGTCACACTACAATGGCCTTGGGTTTTGAGTCCACTTATGGTACAATTTGCAACAAATCTCAAAAATTTGAAAAACGCCATGAAGAATTGGCTCCCTTTATGGAAGTCCAAGAGGCCCCGACACATCCAGGACATTGAAGAGAAATTATCCAAGGTCCTCATATCCCTGGAGGACTCCCCCCTTACTACTGTAAAGTTAACAAAATTAAGAGAATTGGAGGATAAACGTGTCAAGTGGCTCAAGACAGAGGAACAAGAATGGTGTATCAAGAGTAGGTCTCTGTGGACAAAACAAGGAGACATTAACACAAAGATTTTTCATCAACTTGCAAACTATCGAAGAAACCTCAAGACAATTTGGGAAATCAAATGTGAACAAGGGAATGTGGCCACCTCCTTTGAGGACAAGGCAAAGCTCATTTTAAATTTCTTCAGCAGTCTCTTTTCAGCCCCCCCTTGGATGCCCCATCCAAGAAATATTGAAGGTAGTAGGAAAATTCCCTACCGCCTTCTCCGAAGAAATGAACCTTTCCTTAGAAGAAGAAGTGATGAAACCGTAACTAAAGGCAACATTGTTATCCATGAAGAATGGAAAAATCCTAGGCCCGAACGGAGTTATGATGATTTTTTCAAAGCCTTATATGACCTTCTAAAAGACAATCTATTGCTAGTGGTAAGGGAATCACAAAAGGAAGGAAAAATTCATGGTCCTCTCAACGCAACTTTCATGTGTCTCATCCCAAAGAAACAATGCCCTTCATCCTTTGAAGATTATAGACTGATCACATTTTGCAATGTCATCTACAAAATAATTACCAAGAACATATTTAGGAGACTTAGACATATTCTAAGTGAAATCATTGGAGAAGAACAATTTGGCTTCCTACACAACAAACAGATACACGACGCGGTAGCCATTACTTAGGAAGTGCTCCACTCTATCAAGAAAAGAAATCTCAAGGTTTCCATCCTGAAACGGGACCTTTCCAAAGCCTATGACTGAGTAAATTGGACTTTCCTTCACCTAGTCCTAATCCAAATGGGTATGAGCTTAAAAATTTTCAATTGGATAATGGGATGCATCCAAAGTGCCTCCTTTTCCATCCTTATCAATGGAGCCCCGTCCAATTTCTTCAAAGCCTCCATAGGTCTATGTCAGGGTTTCCCCCTTTCCCCCTTTCTTTTCCCGATCATAGCAGAAGCACTTAGTTATTTGATAAAGGAGGCAAGGTGTAAGGGCCTCTTAAGAGGAATTGCAGTATCTGAATTAGAATCAATTACCCACCTTTTATTCGTAGATGATATATTTTGCAACTTCTTTGTCTCTCAAAGGAATTTGAATGCCTTTAAGGATATTTTAAACCTCTTCTACAGTGCCACGGGAATGAAAATAAACATGGAAAAGTCATATCTACTTCTTATTCACTTGAGAATGAAGAAGAGGCCTCCATTGGCATTACTTTCCCTGCCCAAAGGAAACATCTCTCGGAAGGACTCAAGTATCTGGGTTTTAACTTAAAACCATACAACTACAGAAAACAAGACTAGGGTTGGTTAATAAGAAAGGTAGAGGCCCTCTTAGTTGTATGGGTTAATAGACTCCTCTCTAGAGGAGGAAGACTAGTACTAATTAAAGCAGTCCTAGAAGGAATTATTGTTTATTGGAATTCAATAGTTGAAATCCCTAAAGGAGTTGTGGATCATATTTGACGCCTAAGTTTCTTCTTTCTTTGGAAGGGACAAAATGTTCATGTAGGCCCCCCTCTGGTCAAATGGAACTCAATTGTTGCACCTAAAGAAATGGGGGGTTGGGGTCTAAAAAACTTAAGATTTTTTGCTCGAACCTTAGTGGGAAGGAACCTATGGTGTCTAGCCTTGGGCAACACACTATGGGTAAGAGTTATGAACTCCAAGTAATTTCCTACTTTGTCTATTTCTAAATGGTTCTGAGAACCATTGAAATCCCCTAAAGGCTCAATTCTCTGGAAAGCACTTATACAAGATTTCCCCCTTGTTGGCAACTGGATTGTCTGGCGCATTGGAAATGGGGAAAAGGTGAGGCTGGGAGAAGATCCATGGTTGGGAGCTGGAAACAATTACCAACTCTCCCATTCCTTACGTTTGTTCCTCAAAGAAAAAAACATTTGCTTCCTGAGCGACCTCAACATTGGCTTTCCCCAAATTCGAGGAAGAGGGGGATGGGAAAATGTAGACTCCATGGATCTCCCCCTATATCTACGGGACGAATGGAACTCTTTCATTTCCTTGTTATGTGAAAACTTCATTTCCATGGATAGAAAGTCTAAGGACTCCCTTTGTTGGTCAAAAAACCCGCAAAATGACTCTTACTCAGTCAAGTTGGGCTATAAATCCTGGCTAGATGAAAACTCTGTGATACACACAAAGTGGTGGTGGAAGCCCATGTAGAAAATCAAGGCTCCTCCTAGATGTAAAGTGACACTTTGGCTAGCTCTAAACAATAAACTATTGACATGGGACAATTGCCTTAGGAGAGGATGGTGCGGACCTAGAAGATGCCCTTTGTGCAAGGAAAATCAAGAAACCATTACTCACCTTTTTATCTCTTGTCCCTATGCATAAAAGGTCACGCAGATAATAAAAGACCGACTAAAAACCAAGGCTAATTGGGACCAGGGATCTCTTGAAGATTGTTTTAGAACCTGGATTCAGGATAGAACAACAACCTTATATGCAGGTCTTCCAGACATCATGATCACAAACATTTGGTGGGAAAGAAACAATGTTTTCTTTAAAGATAAGATTGTTCCCCTAGAAGTGACTGCGGCAATTTCGATCAGTCAGGCTGAAGAATTTAAGACAGAGCTCAGGACAAGCAAACATCATTTTATAGTCCCCCCTCCCATCGATTATACTATCCCTTGGGGATTTTTTGATGGGGCCATCCAAGGACATCCTCCTTCATGTAGAGTCAGGGTGGTTTTATTTATTAGTCATAGCCACTACATCCATATCAGATACTCGCCAGGAGGTGGAACAAACAATAGAGTTGAACCGATAACAATTTGGACTCTTTTGGAAATTGCTAAAGAAAAAATATGACAAAGCTACAAGTGTTCGATGACTCCAAGCTGGTGATCGATTGGGCAAGGTGCCACAACAACATCCATAATCCCACGTTGAGAATAATACTAAGAGACATCAATCTCACTTTCAAAGATTTCGAATGGCTTTCTTTTCAACACATTCCGAGGGAGCTAAACATAAAGGCAAATGAACTCTCAAAGGAAGCCATGCAGCTACAAAAAAGGGCTTTCGAATTTTATGAGTTATTTGAAGGAATAGAAACTGAGGCAATGGAATTCTGCCTGTGAAGAATGCTTGTTTTTATTTTTGGAAGGTTGTAAATGTTTTTTGAACAGATAGAACAATTCATAGAATTTTTTGAACAGATAGAACAATTCATAGAATTTTTTGTAAAAGGTCTTAAAAGGCCTATTTATGCAGTAGAAGATGTATAGGTAGTATAGATCTAGAAGAAAGCCTACCAAGGATGGATATGAAACACAACAACATGCATATTCCTTTATGAATATAACAATTTTTTTCTTATGAAAAATAAATAAATAAATAAAGGAAAATAAGGATACGAAAAAAAAAGAATAAAAAAACACAAAAGATAATTTAAAAGAAAAAGTTCCAAAGAAGAAGGAAGAGTAAATTTTGATTCTACAGACCATTGGTTTTGGAAAACCATTGGCCCATGGTATTTCCCTACCATATTGAAAAAGAATTTGCAATGGTAACTTTTTACAACTTTTTTACACTTGGGGTTGAAGCCAAAATAAAAAGTCAATGACCTAAGTCCTTTGAAGTAATATTAATTCAACACCAATTAACTTGTGTAAATGATATTTATAAATGAAAAGTAAGAAGAGAGGCTATTAAAAGAAAGAAATAATTTTTCACAAGTTACAAAGTTATTTTAAATAAAAAGCGATAAGGTTTAAAAGATAAAGGGAATTATTAAAGTTGCTTAATACCTTTTATTAAATTGGAAGGCAACCGGAGTAATATTCAAGCTATTCAAAGGAAGAATATAAATTTATAAAGGAGACATATATTGAATAGTCGAGAAAAAAAAGGAAACCCCAAACAATGAATTCAATATATAAATCTAAATTTTGGACTAAATGCCATTTTTGTGAAATGGAGTTTGAGTATATGACAATTTTTAAAAATGACAACCGTGTTTATGCAATTTGTGGGAAATCATTTATTATAGAAGAATATCAAGATAACTCAGAAGGGAAATCACTACTATTAAAAGGCGAACTAGGAAATTATAAATACATCAATAACAAATTACAACTGGAAATTGAGATGGAGAAATGTTTTACTGGGTTAAAAAAGAAAAATATTATTTACTTTAAAGAGAGAAATCAAGAATTCATCATACAAATTGAAGAACTAAAAACAAAAAACCAAAAAATGGACAAATACTTACTAGAACGAGATGAAGAAATATCAAGATTAAAAAATCATAATCAAAATTTACTAGTAAAAATCACGAAGTCAAAAGACAAACAACAAGAGAATGAAATTCAGTACAAGAAAATCAAGGTCTCAAAGAGAAATTAACCAAAAAAGAGGAAAAAAGCTCATGCCTAAGGAACCTTAATCAGAAATTGATTGAACAAATTAAAAAGATGAAAGATGAAAAGCCAGAGAATCAAGATATTATAAGTGAAGTCAAAAAATTAGATAATGAGGAAGAACTTTTACGCCTAAGCGTTCATAATCGAAATTTACTCACACAAATTAAGAAGTTAAAGAGTGATAAGAAGTTGCTACAAAACAAGTTAGATCAACTTATCAACAAATAATCATTTGTTGATAAAGAGACAATGATTGAATGTATGGAACTAGAGAAGTCTTCAGATGTAAACAACACAATTATGGATAAAGGAATTAATATAGAGCCAGTCAACCTTACAACTCAAAATGATGCAAATCCAACTAATGTAAAGAGGTCTTCAAATGTTGAAGTACAAACAAGCNGTATGGAACTAGAGAAGTCTTCAGATGTAAACAACACAATTATGGATAAAGGAATTAATATAGAGCCAGTCAACCTTACAACTCAAAATGATGCAAATCCAACTAATGTAAAGAGGTCTTCAAATGTTGAAGTACAAACAAGCCAGGGGTACGAAGAATAGTCAATTCCAAAAGTTAATCAAGAAAAAGCTACTAGTACAAGAAGTAAAGATCAAGTTGCAAGGATGTCTTATCGACATCCTAATCACAAAAGTTGATACTTCAACCAATCAATGTATCAACACAGACAAATGATCGATATTCCGAAAAATATTACTTCCACTACAAGTGGTGATCAAAGTAGAAGCTATCAGGGGAGTCAAAATACATCAAGTTTTTTCCAAGAACCCTATAAACACACTGTTTCACAAAAGAATGAATTAGGGTGGGAAGACTCCTTTACAATTCGACAGTTCTGCTCAGTGCATAAATGATTCTATCGTCTCAGGTCCTCAATGATCACTAACTCAAGAATGGAGAATCAAAAGACAATAGTACAAGCCAGAGAAAGAGATAAGTCTTTTATAACTATGCTTTGAGGACAAATCATTTTTAAGGGAGAAATGCTTGTAATATACCTAGTATATTACATTTCTTATTATTTAATAATATGTTATAGGTTTGTTATTACATTATCATGTAAATGATAAGTCATGATCTTTGGAAAGAGCATGACTTATCATTCCCCGTGTGTATTTATATACATGTATTGTATTTCATATGATGTCAAGTAAATATGTAAAATGAATAGTAAATAAATATTATTTATTATGGAAATATGGAATTGTGTTTTGTATTCATGATGTTCTCATGAAGTGGACCACTAGATCCACTTCATAAGGTGTATGGAAACCCCCAAGCAAAGTATACCCATATGCCTACCCCTACTCCAAAGGCTATAATTAAGAATAAATATGGTGCCAAAGTATTGTTTACAATAGAGCATGTTCAAGATGATCCTACAGTTGATGTCCCAAAATTGCTTGTACCTTAACCTAGAAAAACTAAATTTTGTTGTTGCTTGGAGCTTCTCAAGTTTTCAATAATTTATGATGTCTTCACTAAAAAGAATCACATACAATACAATACAATGGCTAGTAGTTTAACTAGTTCACATTGGTTACCTTTGTAGTCTCCTAGGTATTCTAAACGATATGATCCTTGGATTCTCTTACTTTCACCATTGAAAAATCCTTGGATTCTCTTACTTTCACCATTGAAAAATCCTTGACTTCCTACATTTTTCTTGCAATAGCATCTACATCTTACACAACTTTCTTGTTCATGGAAATTTCATACTCAATTGAGACAATGCAATCGTTGATGTACATAGAAACATGATAGAAACGAAAATTCTATAATCTATTTTTTTTTAAAACAAATTTTATTTGAAAAAATATGTTTCAAAATACCACTCTCCTAAAGTCTTTCATAATTTCAATTTTGCAATTCATTAAATACATTCTTACACTCACTTTTATTGTGGACTGTAAGTATACCAAACCTATGATATAACTACAAAGTTGCTAAGAAGACCAAATCTAACAACATTTTTCTAACATGTTTTTTATTCAACAAAAAAAATTTGAAAAAAAAAATATTAAATGCATTCTTACACTCACTTTTGTTGTGGACTAGGTATACCAAACCTATGATATAACTACAAAGTTGCTAAGAAGACCAAATCTAACAACATTTTTCTAGCATGTTTTTTATTCAAAAAAAAATATTAAATACATTCTTACTTTTTATTCAAAAAAAAAATTAAATACATTCTTACACTCACTTTTGTTGTGGACTAGGTATACCAAACCTGTGATATAACTACAAAGTTGCTAACAAGACCAAATCTAACAACATTTTTCTAACATTTTTTTTATTAAAAAAAAAAATGAAAAAAAAATATTTAATACATTTTTAGACTCACTTTTGTTGTGGACTAGGTATACCAAACCTGTGATATAACTACAAAGTTGCTAAGAAGACCAAACCTAACAACATTTTTCTAACATGTTTTTAATTCAACAAATTAAATTCTTAATAATTTTTCAATAAATTTTGAACATTAAAGTTTTGTTTTCTTACTATGCAATTACTAACATTTATACATATTATGTGAATTGGATTGTGAATTATTCCATATTTTAATTTTCAATAAATTTTGCAATTTAAAGATTTGTTTTCTTAATACACAATTACTCACATTTATGCATATTATGTGTGTTTTTGTGAATTATTCCATATTTTATGGATATATAGCCTCTCCATAACAATGAGAGGCTATATATAAATATGATATAGCTATGTGATCATTATCATGCATTTTGTGCACTAAAATGGTCTTGATCTTGCACTAAAATGATATCTGATTTTTGGTCTTGCACTTTGCCTTTGCCTTTTAGCTACAAGTAACTTAGTTAATGCATGATATATGGTTTTGATGTTTATATATTGATAGAGTATTGGAAGAGTAATTACAAATATGTGAATGTAAAGTAATAAAGAAGTTATTTTAGTGACTATGTTGTTGCAAATTTCTATATATACATTAAATCTTTTTTTAAGGGGTGTGAAATATATAGTTTTGTTGTTAATTTTACTTATTTAATTTCAAATTTATTGATGATAATATAATCCATTTTTTATTATGATTAATTTTGATTTATCATATTTTAAGAAAATTCATAATTAATTAATAATTTAATTTATGTTTTTTTTATGATAGAAAAAATTGTATAAAACTTTCTTACTTTTATTTTTTTAATTTTATTTTCATAAATTAACAAATTATATAAATCATTAATGATGATTTGTATAACTTGAAAAAAATACATGCAATAATCAAGATTCATGATACCATAAAAGAAATGAACCATATTCTATGCACAACAATAACCAGCAAGCGGGCACATTGTAAATACATATCTTAGAGATAATAATTAATTCATAACATAAATAAGTATACAAGCAGAGAAAACCATGACAGTGATCGCTTATCTTTAACAAGACCAATCACCAACTGGCTGAAGACCAAGGACGTTCCACCCAATCTTAGACATTTTTATTCCAAGTCTTCAACACCAAGTCACCCTCGAGCCAGGTCTACGAATCCACAAGGACGGGTCTTAGACCGACACTCAACTTCCCAAACTAGTCACCAATAAATTTCTCATAGGTTTCTCAAATGCACAACAAATCCAATTTACCAACTCTCTTCCCCTTCATCCTGCACCACCCAAAGAGAATGGACCCCCTTCACTTCCACACAGTCCCTCAGGTTGTCCACCTCTTTCCAGGGCTCTAGTGCTTCTGGTTAGGAAATCTCAATGCTGGAAACTCTAAGGATTCTCAATTGTGGAGAATTCTCTCTCAACTGCCATTATTCTCATGCCCACAGACATCCCTCCTTTTCTGGAATAATTAGTAATTAATTACAGTCAGCCAACCATGGTTGATTTCCTTCGACAATTTGTTTTCCCTTCCCCATGCAACACCAAGACTGAGCAGAAGAGTAAATTAGAGAGGAATGATTCCAAAAATGATTTTTTAGTAAGAATGAATGGCCAACCCCCAAGACAATAAAGAACAAGGTTTAAATATCAAAAGGAAAATGTGGCCTTCCCCCAAGAAGCTCACAAAGGTCAGCGGAGGCGGCTGGATGGTAAAGTCGTTCTTGCAACGAAGGTCAGGTCTTGTGCTCAAACCCGAGCAAGGACGTGGTCTAGCTGCAGAA
>SNQJ01S0028994.1:146706-172912 GCA_010110895.2 Picea sitchensis
AGCAGTGACAATTTTGTTAATTACAGACCTCTTGGCCACTATGATGCCACATGGACTGGGATGTCCAGCTGTCTCGGTTTCCTGCTTAGGCGGGACAGCTGGCACCCCCCACAGCTATGTATTTTGTCTCTGTTAATATAATACGATCCAACTCTCTTTTTTACTTAAAAAAAAAAAAGAAGCTCACATAACCCCCTCTTTCTCTCCAAAAATTCCAAGGCGGGTAAAATAAAAATTATTTAAAAATATAAAGGCTTAGCCCCTCACCTTTCCCCCTTTCTCATGGAATCATAGCCCCCTATAACTCTTGTCCTTGTCCGTCTCATAGCCAGTAATGTATTTTATTATGAATAATTATCAAAGTATTGCATTTCCTAGGCACTCTAACCTTTCATCAAATAAACAAAATATATTATTAATTTAGGGACTCAAAATCAAAGTATTACAACGATGGTTTGTATCCATAGTTTAGAGAAGCCTTGAATTTTAATATAAACATATAAAAACTTTTAAAAAATACTTAATTATTAAATATTTAAAAATTAATTATAAATTTTAACAATTTAAAATTAAAATTAATTTACACTAATTTATTTTGTTAATAATAAATAAATAAAAAGTTTACACTAAGCATACACTTTCTTTGATCATCCTCATGTTAACCTTTTCTCTTTGAATAATTAGTATAGCCTTCATCCCCATTTTAGCTTTATTAACCTTGGTTTTTCCTCTGCATAGCTATAATAACATGTTTGACCCTCTTTTATTGATAATATTAGTAATTATAAAATTTCAAGTATTATATATAGAGAGAGAGAGTTGTATTAATATGTAGCTAAAGATGACAAAAATTTACAGAGATAGTAGGTCTATTGTTTCAAGAAAGTATTCAACGACATCATTGGATTCCCCCCTATCATCTAGCTCTTTCATTCCCACTCTTGTTGTAGCTATATAAATACTAATAAGACAATTATAGAGCTTATAAAAAACATTTAAAAGACATGGATTTGTAAAACATTGGAGAAAATTGTTACTACAGATTTACCTCTGGATGGATGGTAGTCTAACTCTTTCCTTTTGGCTCCTTGAGTTGTTGTCCAGAGTCTCTTTCACTGTCTTTATCTTTTGCATGTCCTAATGTCTGTTGAGTCATGGTGTTTGAGGTGTAATCTTCACTTGTGTATTGAACAATTTTTTTTATCTTATAGAAATCCATTTCAATATCTGAGATTTTTTCCTCATGTTCTTCAACGATACTCATTATCTTGTTAAATTGCTCTTGTTGTTGCACTTCCAGATTATGGAGGATTTCTGAGAGGGTTCTTAATGAAATGCCATTTCTTTGTAGAAGCTCTTCATGCCTCTATAGTTCCCTATGATTACCTTGAAGACCTCTTGGTTCCATGCTGCTCCAAAACTAGAAATGAACAATCTATATCCCACTGAAACCTCTAAATACTTGTATGTCCAGAGAGGGACCTAGTGTCCCCTTGTGAAGAATAAGAAGAAGTACAAAGAGACGTAGCCACCAATTCCAATCTATTTCAACAAATCAAGAGACCGAGCTTTGAATAGAGGTTTGACAATATAATAAAGAAACGAGATCACCTTCAAGCCAAAAAAAATTCACATACATCCCACATCCCAAGTCACCTTGAAAATCCAACCAACAATTCAAAGAACCAATGCAACATACCCATAAAAATGCATAAGTGGAAAACTAAACAGAAGGGGTGAGAGAGGACTTCCCAGGATCCTCCCTTCATGGGTTGGAACTGCTTGAAAATGATAAAACTGAACAAGACTGGAAAATTATGAAACTAAAGACGGAGTGGAATAACCACCAAATCCAGACTATATCGTTAGAGCAAGAAACTCGAATTTGTGTAGTGGTTCAAACATTCAAAATAAATTCTCCATCGGGCTAAGAAACAAACATCCCGCAGCCAAGGTCACCTTGTGTAGCCAACCCACACATAAAAAAATCCACATACATCCCACATCCCAAGTCACCTAGAAAACCCAACCAACAATTCAAAGTAACAATACATCGTACCCAGAAAAATGAATAAGTGGCAAACTGAATAGAGGGGGTGAGAGAGGACTTCCCATGATCCTCCCTCCATGGGTTGGACCTACTTGAAAATGATAAATCTGAACAGGACTGGAAAATTATGAAACTAAAGATAGAGGGGAATAGCCACCAAATCCAGACTATATCGTCAGAGCTAGAAACCCAACTTTGAGTAGTGGTTCGAGCATTCAAAATAAATTATCCATCAGGCTAGGGAACACACATTCCATAACCCATGTCACCTTGTGTAGCTAGACCACAGGTCAATATTCCAAGACGACATACCTAACAATACTTAACAATCCAAACAAAGGGAATTAAAAAGGACTTCCCAAACTCCTCCTTCCATGAAATGAACCAACCCCAAATCGAAGAAACTAAACCAGACTAAAAGAAGACAATGTTGAGAATGATAGAAAGAAAATTCTAAGATATTTTATCACTTACTCGGGACACTGAATGTTGGAGCTCTGTGAACAAGAGAGTAGAACCTTTCCAATCCTCCAACCTTGTTGTGGGTGGGAATCCCTCCTATAGACTTAACATTTAAGGGCTCTAATCATGCATGCAAAAAATGACCATTTCAAAGGCCTCTACTCTTTCCTATTCTCCCAACACAAAACCCCACATTCATGCAATACAAAGGTGTAAATGAGATTCAGTAACTCTGCCTTAAGTCCTTTGTTTGATGTCGATTCCTTTGCTTTCACTCGCTCTTTGATTGCAAGCCTCCTCCCAAAACTGCCTGCATTCACACATGAACAAACAAAAAGCTGCGAACATGCATTTCATATACTAATTGTTGGGTTAGTTATGACAATATCATAAAATAAACATTCAACTCGAACACATGATATGGCGGGACGAGAAAAGTATTCCTTTTTGTATTAATCTTCACAAGAGTAAACTTACAATATATGGTCGACACTGCTCCTCGAAATTGGTCTTGGGCTCCTCTTCAACTGTCCTCCAACTGCTTTGCTCTATACTTCTCTTTGCAAGGATGGCTAAAGGTTGGGACAAGGGGAATGCTCAATTGGGTATAGTATCTTTACTATAATTTTCCTCCTTTCAAATGGGACCCCTACCCCTTCTTTTATAAGCTATAAGGAGCTAGGTATTTGGTCGAATGATCGACCATGCATGGCCGAAAGGTTTAGTTAACTTGCCCAAAGATGTGTGTTCCGTCAACAACTTTACTTTTTCCGTGCTTTTGTAGGTAAATGCTTGCTATATTGGGGCATCTAGCTTGTACACGCGTGCAATAATGAAGCAGGGCGTGTGGGCCTTTATAAAGGGGTTTTTTAAGAAGATTTGTTCAGTAGTGTTTTGGAAAAGAAGGAGTCTGAGATGGCCTGATACTAGGTAAGCATATCTGGTGCAAATTAGGGTTATAACAAATGCCCCCTAATGTGTGAGGTCAGAAGAGCATCTGATGGCCAAAATACATTATCAATCTTTACCAACGTTCCAAATAAGTGAGTCCAGGGACTAGAAATCGGGAGGTGCCATCTGCAAAATAACATTTGTCTCACCGAGGTGGGCATACCCATGCTCAGGATGAAATAAAATCATGGATACCAATCAAATACATTGTAGATCCATGTCATATAACTATATAAAGTGTAGCCACGAGCAATACACAACGGATCTACATCTCAAAATAAAAAGATATACATGTATAGTATCCATCTTCTAGAAGCTGATAAGGCCTGATGGCTGGAGATGAGGTCTTCAGAGCTCGAGCAACAACTTCAAAATCTTCAAAACTTGGGTAGGAGTGTAATATGAGTGTACAACTTCACTACCCAGAGGTCTTTGATGGCTCGTCGGTCATGGACCAGAGAATCTTGATGATCAGACTGAAGGCTTCATTGATTTCGAACAAAGACTTGATTGGACTTTCGGGATGGCCGGGCATGAGGGTAAGAGACAAACTGCAAAGGGGCCGACTCAGGCTTGGTAAAAACTTCCCTTGGATAATATCACGACAAATGATGAGACTCAGGCAACATGACATTTTGACATAAGTTCATGATGCAGGAGGCACTGCAAACTCTCCATATGTTTGGAAGAATAACCAAACGGAGGAGGACACAACTCTATGTAGCGAGAACAACTTCCTAAGGTCATATTAAATCCCAGGGCTTGACAAACAAATGGCAGGATGTGCTTTGTCGAAGGGTGGTTCATTGTGCTGCCAATATAAAAAAAATACTTTTCCCTTCCTCGTTTTGGGGTATATTTGATTTTTTTGTTGTTGTCTTTTTCAATAATGTTGGAAAGATTGAAAAAAGAATAAAAGAATGCTACGTTACAAAGGGAGGAACAAGTGTTAAAAACATACTAGTTCTAGGCGCAAGGACAAGACTGATGTTCAGAGGAAGGACATTCAGAAAAAAATCCCCCCCGGGGCCAAAGGCGTCAAGACGCAGAGGCAAAGTGCTACAGGGCTTGCGTATAACGCATTCTTTAGATGGTTCAGTTGGGAGCAACATGGAGCCAGCATTAGGCCAAAAATGCGAGTATGCAAATGTGATTAATAAGACACACAATGGTAACGTCCTTCAATGCAAGTTTAACGAGCCTAGAGAAGGTAAGCTCGGCGGTTTTTCATATTTAGAGAGTTTGAAAAAACCTAAAAGGAGACTCCGATGGGGTACCTTTTTCAAAGGTAGTCTAGTCGGTTCGAAAAAGGGGTAAACTAGCACCGACAAGACATCTATTCAAAACCATTTTAATGAGTGTGATAAAGACAAGATCACTCGGCAATTTTTTCATTTTTAAGGAGTCTGAAAAAAGCTTAACTATGGACTCCGTCAGGAATGATCTTCTGGACCATTTTAACGAGTGTGAAAGAATAAGGTCACTTGACGATCTTTTCAATTTTAGGGAGTCTGAAAAGAGCTTAACTATGGACTCCGTGGGGGTTCCTTTTTCGTAAATTTAGTCCCTCAGGCCCAAAAAAGGGTTAAAATTATACCCGAGGGTACTCTTCTAGAGATCCGAGGCCTCTAAAGTATACCTTTGTTGGTATAGTTGACCATCCAGACCGAAAAAGGGGTAAACTACCGCTGGATAGACGTGACTTCAAATTTCATTTTAACGAGAATGAAAGGTCACAAGATCGCTCAACAACCTTTTCATGTTTAGAGGGTCTGAAAAGGGCGTAAAAGAAGACCCGTTATGTTTTGGGAGTCCCGAGGGTGAGGTCAAGAGTGATAAGGAATCATGCAAATGAGGCTCAAACTCGTAATCAGGAAAAACTAAAAGGAACTCTCGAGCCTATAGTCATTAGTGACAGCATGGACACAATAATGCAAGCAGGATCTACCTAGGGCATCCATGTTATGGTAAGCTCTACCACCAAATTACGACACTTCTAAAGCAACAATAATGGTTCCGTGTCGCAACTCGGTGGGATTGATCCTATGGCAAAGTGGAAAAGACAACTAGATGCAAAAAGTGGAGGTAGAATCCTGACTTAAATGCAACGAGTTGGAAAAAATGACTTTTTACCAAAGGACCGTCAAAACGCCCCAAATCTCAAAAAAAAAAAAAAAAAATTCCAATACCCAAATAAATACTTCTCGTGACCATCCAAAGAAGACTCTTGAACCATCTCAAATGATTTTCAGTTTAGAAAAAAATGACAAAAAGGGTCCGAAAATTGACAAAAAGAGGCCAAAACCTCTATAAATAGAAGATGGCAGCTCATTATCACCATTGTTAATTCAGAAATTGACTAAAAGCCAAAACTGCCCCTTTGTGAAAATAATTGATTCCGGGAGCCTCAGTGGACAAAACAACCATCCGCTTGGACCAAGTAAGTATAAACCAACTCATCTTGCAATCTAATTCTTTATTTATGCATTTAGCTTCATTTTTTGGGGGGGAGTCGACCTTCAAAAGGCCGGCCCTAAGTCCACGCGGGTTGTCCTATGACAACTCGCGTGTACACTCGCTCTGTCTTATGGCAGACCGCGTGTACATGCAACTGTCATCACAATAGCATGCGTGAACCCCCCCTTTTGTACAAAAGAAGTTAAAAAAGAAAGAGTTAACCCTCCTAAACTTTGCCCATGTGCAGGATGTATGTGCACTGGAGATAAAGAGAGCATGAGGATATTAGTGCGTTGGTTGGGGAAGACCCTAATGCTGTTGTTGCGTTAATGCAATGTGTATTGTTGAAATTTTTTCTGTGTCCTTTCATGCAAGCACAACCTAGGCTATTGAATGCCTTGGTTGACTATTGGCATCCCAACGCAGAGGCCTTTATGCTAGAGGGGCAGTCGTTGGTTCCAACGACAGAGGAAATATATTTTCTGACTAGCCTCTCCAGGAGAGGGGAACCAGTCAACTTCCGTATGTTTCCCTCTGGGCCTCACAATATATCGGAGTCGATTGGACTCCATTGTGAGGCGGGTACAGACTAGACGGGATCGCAAGTGCCAATAAGCAAGATCTCAGACTTAGCACTGCAGGCGATCGTGTTGCTCATCGGGCATATTACTGGGTCTTCGGCTTTGCATCAGGCGTCCCGTGCACAGATGAACTATGCAGTTCAGTGCTTAAAAGCACTGATTTTTGATTGGAGCACCACATTACTGGATTGTATGAAGAGGCAACTAACAGACTGTCAGTTGCGGACTCAGAGGAACTTCGGGTTTGGAATGATTCTTTGCTCTTTCTTCTTTGAAAGAGTGCCCAGTTTCAACCCTCGAGAGGTGGTACGAGGGAATCATGCCTCTCTTCCCGCAATATGCATATGGGCAGTGTTGTTGCCACGACAGGGGGGAGGAAGGACCAACGAGTCATTTGATGACAAATTTTTTGCTTGGTTGTCGCGACAAATCCCAGTCATAGAGGATTAACCTTATGCTGGGATTGACTTCTTGAGAGACCCTAAGATACCGGTACCTCCCGGAGAGGAGCGAGGAGAGATGGGTAAGTTTGCATCGTTTGTTTTTTTGTTTGTTAAACATATGTAATTTTTNATATATATATATATCATTTTTTCTTTTAAACCAAACCATTTGAATGATATGTGTCTATTATGTGCATATGTGGGGCTAGTGCGACGACGTCCTCGGTCAAGGGCCGCGCCCGCCGCTGCATGGGGACCAACAATAACAGGAGAGCTTCCAGCCGGTGAGGCTAAGAGGGTTCTGAGACGAGTAGAGTGAAATTTTACCTCGCTCACTCGCACAGTCCCCATGGTAGAGATTGAGGATCTGCCACCATCTATGCAGCCTCATGTAGTGGGGGCGCCACAGACATGGATCCGACTTTTTTGGCGTTGGGCAATGCCGTTGATTATTACAACAGGGCCCACATGCCCGGTCCTTAGTTAGGATGGACTTTTCACGTGCTGAGGGCACTACTTGTATATATATTTTGATGGAATAAGCCCCATGACTCGTTACTGGTTGTATTTTTGAGGTGCTTGCACCCACCTATGTACTCTGATGTTTTGATATTATATATGGATTTTGTTTTGTCTTTTTATGTCATATGGATTATATTTTCCTTTAAAAATGTATTTACATGTGCATGTGTATGTATTTCTTATATGTGTGTGAGATTCCAATCTAATATTTGATTAGCTAGAGTATCTGTAACTTGATTTAATCTCCTAGGAACATGAAAATACATAATATAATCAAAGCTTCGTTCTAAGAGACGTACCCTAAGGAATCGTCGGTGTAAAGTAGGATCATGAACATGGTAGACTCTATTTAACTGAGACACAACCAACTGAGTGTCTAAATAGACTCGGAGGTGAGAGATACCAAATGACAGAGCGCCACGAAGCAACTCAATAACTGCGCTGTATTCGGTGACATTGTTTGTGGTGTCGCCTAAACATATACCTGTTGAAGATAATAACTGGCCCTGAGGTGTAAAAATTACCCAAGATGTGGAGGCAAGCCTTCGAGTGTGCCGACTAGAGCCATTTGCGTACCCAACGAACTCCTCTGATTCACTTGACATCTGCCACGGTGACAAAATATAACATAAAAAACGACACGTCCATAAAACCAAAAGAAACCAAAAAGTAATAGTACAAAGGCTATACATATGTTACAAAAAGCTACCCAAGGTGACTTACCTATGAGTAATACTTCTCGAGGTAGAGCCCATTTCTAGGCTCCGCCAAAGCATTTCCCTCAAAGTCTACCAGACGACAAGCGCCCTTTTTAAGAACCTCTTTTACGATGAAAGGTCCGAACTACATGGGTTTAAATTTGCCTAGCCCCAGGGAGTCCTTATCCTGGTCATAGACCAGGACAAGGTCGCCTTCAAAGAAAATTCGAGGACGAACGGACCAATCATATTGACACTTGACTTTTTGTTTGTGAGCCTCATTATCTAGGGCTGCATCACGACGCTACTCAAGGTATAATAATCACTCTTCAAGTGGAAAAGTGTCTGGAAGTAACTGTACTGCCAACTTTAGGGACGGGATCTGACATTCTATAGGCAAGACTGCTTCCAGCCCGTAAATGAGTTGAAAAGGTGAGAAACCAGTTGCAGTCTTAACAGATGTTCAGTAAGCCCATAATGCCGAGTATAACATCAAATGCCAATTTGACTTTCCCGAATTGATCGTTCGTTGTAGGATGGTCTTAAGATATTTATTTACAGATTCCACCTGACCATTCTCTTAGGGGTAGTAGGGTGACGAATGTTCTTTCCGCAACCCAAGATTTGATGTTAATTCGGTCATCATTTGGTTCTGAAAGTGACTTCCATGGTTAGTGACAATCTCTCTCGGGACGCCGAACCTTGCGATTATCTGGTTGAACAAAAAGAGAGCTGCAGTCTCTCCATCATCTTTAAACGTTGGCATAGCTTCGACCCACTTCATGAAGTAGTCTACGACTACAATGATATAACGGTGCCCCCTTGCTGAAGGAGGGTTGCATGTAGTGTAATCAATCCCCCACTTGGTGAAGGGATCAACTGTGATGACAGGAAACATGGGAGCGAGATGTGCCCTCATTTTTCGAGAGAAGATCTAACACGGGTGGCACTTCTTGACTGATTCGATACAATCTTTGATTAACGTTGGCCAGAAGTAACCGGCTTGTAAAATATTTTGGGTTGTTTCCAACCCAGACAAATGACCGCCACATGCTCTAGTATGGTAGTCATTAAGCACGATAACTGCTTCTTCATGAGAGAGACATCAATGAAGGATGCAATCTACACCTCGACGATACAAAGTGTCGTCGAGTATGAGATAGTTCTTAGCTTGATGGCGTATACGACGACGCTCATCATGAGAATCAGAGACGGGGCACTTCAAAGTCTGGATATAGACAAGTATATCTCCATACCAGGGATCTGAAGATGCGATCAAAAACATGTCTCCTCTAATAGGCGACTCTTCGGGCATAACCTCACCGGATTCAACCGGAAGTTCCGAGATGAGTTCCACAAAGACCAATGACTTTTTGGATTTCGCCGAAACAAAATCTAAGTCAAATTCCTGGAGGACAACTATCCATCTACTGATCTTCCCGCCAATGACGTGTCGTGTTAATACATATTGAAATGGATTCACAACGATAATGACGGTTGTCTTGCGAAACAAAATATAATGACGGAGCCATTGAACAACATGAATGGTTGCCAACGCCGGTTTTTAAATATGGGAATAGATGAGTTTCGTTCCAACCAGGCCTTAGCTCAAGTAATAAATCACATATTCTGAGAGGTAGTCATCCTCCTGAACTAAGACCATACCGATAGTCGACTCTGCCGCAACCAAGTACAATAAGAAATCTTTGTTATAATTAGGTGGTCGGTGCAGAGGGGCAGTTTTGAGGGCATGTTTCAATGCGTTGAAAGAGTGTTGAGCGGCTTCATCCCAATGAAAAGGGATATCGTTTTTTAGCAAACGCATAAAGCCCTTTGTGATCTCAGCATAGTTGGAGGTTTTTCTCTTGACCGCCCTCTCTCGCTCAAACAGGTAGAAAATCCTTCATCTTGAAAGCAAAAGAGAGAGAAGTTGCGGAAATTCACAAAGGCACCCAAGCTACCATCACAAGGTCCCTTAGAGAAGGAAAAGCCTCTCCAACAAGGGAAAAATTACCTTCCTCTCTTTCAACGCGCACGGGGTAGGGGGTGCCCTAAGAAGCTATCCCTCAAAATAATGCTCCACAGCCTAAAATCAGACATCATCCTCATCCAAGAGACAATGTGCTCTGGCGAGAAATCCAGAGAAACCTTCAAAACTGGTCCTTCAACACAATGGATGCCTCAGGTCTCTCTGTAGGTCTACTCACTGGATGGAGCCCAAATTTTCAGGCTCTGTCCTCTTCTACTACTCGCTCTACAATTTCAATCAAATTACAACACAAGAAAAATAATTTAACCTTCTCAGTGGTGAACATTTACTGTCTGTATTTTGATAGGATCTCCTTTTGGGAATATTTGGTCTCTACAGGATTTTTCAGTGACCCTTTTTTGGTGGTGGGGGGGGATTTAAGTCTCACCCTCTCCCTGTGGGAAGTTTGGGGTGCACACCCCAGGGTTGACAAGCAAAGTGGTTTTTTCCAATCCTTTTTTGAGAAGTCCAACCTGGTGGACATCGAACCTGTAAAAATTTCCCCTACTTGGCGGAATTTCAAAATTGGGGACGAGGAAGCTGCAAAGAGACTAGACCGCTTCTTAGTATCCGAAGGCCTACTAAACTTGGGCACAAATTTCAGATCTGGAGTAGAGGTGGGGTGCATTTCATACCACCAACTCGTAACACTACAATGACCCTTGGGTTTTGAGTCCACTTATGGTACAATTTGCAACAAATCTCAAAAATTTGAAAAACGCCATGAAAAATTGGCTCCCTTTATGGAAGTCCAAGAGGCCCCGACACATTTGGGACACTGAAGAGAAATTATCCAAGGTCCTCAGATCCCTGGAGGACTCCCCCCTTAATACTGCAAAGTTAACAAAATTAAGAGAATTGGAGGATAAACGTGCCAAGTGGCTCAAGACAGAGGAGCAATAATGACATATCAAGAGTAGGTCTCTGTGGATAAAACAAGGATATAATAACACAAATTTTTTTCTTCAACTTGCAAACTATCGAAGAAACCTCAACAAAACCTGGGAAATCAAATATGGACAAGGGAATGTGGTCACCTCCTTTGAGGACAAGGCAAAGCTCGTGGTAAATTTCTTCTGCAGTCTCTTTTCAGCCCCCCCTTGGATGCCCCATCCAAGAAATATTGAAGGTAGTAGGAAAATTCCCTACCGCCTTCTCCGAAGAAATGAACATTTCCTTAGAAGAAGAAGTGACGAAACCATAATTAAAGGCGATGTTGTTCTCCATGAAGAATGGAAAAATCCTAGGCCCAAACAGAGTTACGATGGATTTTTTCAAAGCCTTATATGACCTTCTAAAAGACGATCTATTGCTAGTGGTAAGAGAATCACAAAAGGAAGGAAGAATCCATGGTCCTCTCAATGCAACCTTCATGTGTCTCATCCCAAAGAAACAATTTCCTTCATCCTTTGAATATTATAGACTGATCACATGTTGCAATGTGATCTACAAAATAATTACCAAGATCATCTTTAGGAGACTTAGACAGATTCTAAGTGAAATCATTGGAGAAGAACAACTTGGCTTCCTACACAATAGACAGATACACGACGCGGTAGCCATTACTCAGGAAGTGCTCCACTCTATCAAGAAAAGAACTCTCAAGGTTTCCATCCTAAAACTAGACCTTTCCAAATGCTATGACCGAGTAAACTGGACTTTCCTACACCTGGTCCTAATCCAAATGGGCATGAGCTTAAAAATTGTCAATTGGATAATGGGATGCATACAAAGTGCGTCCTTTTCCATCCTTATCAATGGAGCCTCTACTAGTTTCTTCAAATCCTCCATAGGTCTTCGTTAGGGTCACCCCCTTTCCCCCTTTCTTTTCCCAATCATAGCAGAAGCACTTAGTTATTTGATAAAGGAGGCAAGGTCTAAGGGCCTCTTAAGAGGAATTGCAGTCTCTGAATCATAATCAATTACCCACCTTTTATTCGTAGATGATATCTTCTACAACTTCTTTGGCTCTCAAAGGAATTTGAATGCCTTTAAGGATATTTTAAACCTCTTTTGCAGTGCCATGGAAATGAACATAAACATGGAAAAGTCGTGTCTACTTCTTAATCACTTGAGAATGAAGAAGAGGCCTACATTGCCATTACTTTTCCTGCCCAAAGGAAACATCTCTCTGAAGGACTCAAGTATCTAGGTTTTAACTTAAAATCATACAACTACAGAAAATAAGATTGGGGCTAGTTAATAAGAAAGGTTGAGGCCCGCTTAGCCGTATGGGTCAACAGACTCCTCTCTGGAGGAGGAAGACTAGTACTAATTAAAGCATTCCTAGAAGGAATTATTGTTGACTGGAATTCAATAGTTGAAATCCCTAAAGGAGTTGTGGATCATATTTGATGCCTAAGTTTCCACTTTCTTTGGAAGGGAAAAAATGTTCATGGAGGCCCCCCTCTGGTTAAATGGAACTCAATTGTTGCACCTAAAGAAATGGGGGTCTGGGATCTAAAAAATTTAAGACTTTTTTCTCGAGCCTTAGTGGGAAGGAATCTATGGTGTCTAACCTTGGGAAACACACTATGGGTAAGAGTTATGAAATCCAAGTAGTTTCCTACTTTGTCTATTTCTGAATGGTTCCGAGAACCATTGAAATCCCCTAAAGGATCAATTGTCTGGAAAGCACTTGTACAAGATTTCCCCCTTGTTGGCAACTGGATTGTCTGATGCATTGGAAATGGGGGAAAAGTGAGGCTGGGAGAAGATCCATGGTTGGGAGCCAGAAACAATTACCAACTCTCCCATCCCTTATGTTTTTTCCTCAGAGACAAAAACATTCGCTTCCTGAGCGACCTCAACATTGGCTTTCCCCAAATTCGAGGAAGAGTGGGATGGGAAAATGCAGACTCCCTGGATCTCCCCTTAGATCTACGAGACGAATGGAATTCTTTCATTTCCATGGATAGAGAGTTTGAGGACTCCCTTTGTTGGTCAAAAAATCCGCAGAACGACTCTTACTCAGTCAAGTGAAGAAATTGAGCATAAGAATATTAGGACAAGAATATTGGCGGAAAAGGCCTCAAGCCATAATTCTCAACATTGTATTCATCTTAATGATACAAATATATAATACAATAATGAAACCAACTCAATTGTTCTCACATCGACACCTCATCATGAGATAAGGTAGGAGGAGATAATATAGGAATCTAGAAACACACTTAGGATAACAACTATATCCTAGTATGTAAAATATACAAAGGTGGTATACTAAGACTTAATGATTGTATATGAGAAAGACGCTAACATTCCCCCCTCAATCATAAGTCTGAGCAATAATACTAGCAAAGAAGGTGCATAAACTAGTACATCTCCGTGTCTTCATGCTGAAACTCCTGAGTTGAGCCACAATGAAGAACTGCCTGAAAAACCGCCAAATATGGATGCTGAAGAATCTGAAAAATACCACTATGTAAACATGTGATCCAGAATGCCAAAAATTTGTTCACTGATGTGAACTCCAATATGATGAGAGCGAACAAGGAGAAGTGAATCAACTGCAAGTCTGCCACATCCCTGAAAATGCCTGACAACTCAATTAATGCCAAGCGATAATGCAGTAGGATCCATCTGTCGTCTGCTAGGTCCAATGACCATCTAGGTGAACCAAATGTCCACATCATTTCTCTAAAAATCAACATCCATGTATATGATTCAATATAGAACCATCATTCTGCCAAAGTCTGCCATCTATAGACTGCAATTGCCCATCTGGAAAATTTGATGTTTGTTGTTGTCGAAACTTTTTGTCTGACAACCATCTTCAATTCCATCATCAATTCCCCCCTTTTTCAGCTGAAAGGAGCGACCACACGTGGTTTCATGAACCATCATCACTGGAATTTATGAGCTCCCCCCCTTACGGTGCATGAGAGTTTCATTTTTACTCCATTTGTGTACAACTCAACGTGGGCATGTGGAATTAACCACATGTTATCTCATCATGTGAGGGCCATGCTCGAAAGCTACGCCATAAGGGGACCACTTTGGAGTTATATACACATTTCACTATCTGGTGCAAGACACATCTTTACTCGAGATTGTATTCTTAGGTAAGACTTATATAATCGCTTGGCAGTTGATGACCATTGCCAAGGATCAATCCACTCATAGTGAATCTTCAATCTTGCAGGTTTCTTCAGTGTTGAACATCTGTATGAAGAATGGTTATGCTTTCCACAATCCTAGAAAGGATGGAGATCAAAACACTTATTCTCCATGTGACCAACTCGATTACAATGTTTGCACTTATCATTCTGATGTTGAACTTGAACAAGTGAAGTTAAATTTTCTTGAAGGAATCCAACACTCACAAACAAAATTGGTTTGGAGTAATTTGGAATATGAAAACTATTTTGATTTTCATATCCTAAGCCATGTCGATTTCTATTGAAGTGTAATTCTTCCCAAGGTCTGATGATGGGCTTGGAAAGATCACGTTGTAGTTGATGACGTGCTTCACATTTACTTTCACTTATACTTGTTGTATCACTTTGTGCTTTGGCATCTTCTGCTTGCGATTCATTTTCATTGGAAATTACTTCTGAAGTTGGCTTGCTGATGTTTTCCTTCGCTGACTGTTGATCATCATTATCATTATCATCATAGAGAGGGTTGTTCTGAACAAAAACTAGTTCAGAAAACTTCACTGGCTGTTGACTTTTGAGTTCTATCAATTCATCATTCAATAGATGAGATTGTTCTTGTAGAAGTCTAACTTTATCTTGCGTCACTTGCAAACAAGTTAGCACTGACTGAAGAGTTTTTGTGTTCATTATCACTGTGTTGTTTTTAGTGGTGTTTATTAGAGTATTTGGAAACTCTAATAATTCATGACTTCGCTCCATTTGAACATGCTTGCTTGAACTTCACGCTCACTTGATTTTGCTTCCAAGAACTCACTTTCTTATACTTTCACGCTCGCTTGAAATTTTCAACAAGTTGAGGATGTCGGTTACCACCGAAAATGCATCCCAAAGTATTACAATGATTCATTCAACTACTCATCTTTGTCAATTACGACTCAAAAATACAATGACTCTTTGGTGTCGGGCTCAATCGAGAATGCACCCAATTACAAAGAAATTCAACTTGATTTGATTTGACACTTACAAAATAATTATAGTTGATCTTCAAAGTTGACTACTTTGATGACGTTTGAGTCCTTGAATATTAGGTTCTTGATGTGTCCATTGCTACAATGATTTGAATTGCTCCTTTGATTAATTTGATTTTATTGCCTTGACTGATATGATTTGATTGCTTATAAATGCTCAATCATATGTGCTTGATTGTGCTTTAATTATGCGAGCTTGCATTTCCTTGACTTGTTGTGTACTTCGTGTGTAATGTGTTACAATTATGTTTATGTCAAAACTAGACATTAAACATCCAAGCATTCAAAAAATAGCCACCAACCACACTACACAATGTGTACCTAATATCCCCTTATTTAATTTCGGGCGGATCTAGGACACTTCTACACCACAAAAAATGAACTTTTATTATTCTTGATACAATAAGCTCTTACACTTAAGAGCTATACACTTCTCAATTACAGTTTTTATCATCACATCTTATTGCCAAACCTTTAAGTAGACTTTTGTTCGACTTTGCAGTAATAAATACTTCAATATGCCGCCCTTAAGTAAAGACCTCAAAGACATTTAAAAAATAAGCTCTCCCCTTCAAACTACAAAAAAAAACTTATTTCTCCTTTACAAATGTCATACCAAAAAGACAAAATTTTTCTTCTTATGGCTCCCAATGAAACTATTACAATATTTTATAATTTAAAAACCCATATTATTAAAAAAAGGATTCTTAAAATGTGTGCATAGACTTGTCTTATATGCATGCAACTTTTAAAATAACCAAGAGTCTTTCAATATTCAGTCACCTCCAATTTATCCTTCGACACATGCTTACCCTGGCATGAATTGAGAAATGCACAAACAATGAAATCGTAGGCAATATCATGGGAAAGCTGGAGATCCGTGAGTTCATTTCTGCATGAGACGATGCACGTTGGGTTCATCAACACATGGAGATCTATAACATGTGTTGACAGAGGTGGATTGTGGAAGATCTTTGACCAAATTTTCTGGGATTTGTCCATGATTTTTTTTGCGCGTGAGGCAAGGAAGAAACTGATCTTTGTAGATCTGTGTGTGGGAGATTGTTGTGAGGCAGATCGCTTGATGACACAAGTATGGATTCATGGGGTTTTCATGGATTTGTAATCGTTGCAAATTAAAATCTGTAACAATGGAAAAATACATATGGAACGAAGCAATTTATCATGATTTGGGCAGATCTCCCACTTGGTCATTGTCCTTCAAGATTTGTTATGATCTGGATACTATTGACTCTATTAAAATTGAGGATTCACCTGTTCTTCTCAACGCAACCTCTGAATTTTCAACTGGTCTCCAATATTATACTGGGTGCACTTCAAACTACTACCAATTCCATCAACTCTGTATCGACTTTTAGATCCACGAAGTCTCCGTATTTCACAACCAATCTGGAACATTCAATAAGAAAATGAGTTTGCCATTTTTCTCAATGCAGATGCAAAAGGTTGCCGAATGATCAAAGCCGAATGATCGTACTATTGCTGGTGTTTTTGCAATCTGCAAGTTTTTTTTAAATTCCTTGCCTATTGGACTATGGACAAGGCGGCTACAAGAATGATTTCCAAGATAAAATGATGAATGACACCATCAAATATGTAAAATCAACACAGTAAAAGAAAGCCTAAGAGCGATGAGATTTTAATATGTATGAGGCGATATGCAAGAGGAGGACAATTCCCAACAACAGATCTGCTATTCATGAGAGAGAACAACTCAATTTGTAATAAAAAACTAATTGTCCATGCCAATAGAAAAAATAAGGAGGCACAATGGTTCAGATATAATAATCCTGGAAAACTCGGAAGGATTTGAATCACTACCAATGCATTTTATTTTTTTAACCAGGAAATCAAGTCCGTCACCTCAAGGGATTGACAAATCTACCAATTTACAAATTTACAGATTTAAAACTTGAGTCTAGCAATAGATCTGCAGATTGAAATAATTTTGAGCAAAATTTTCAATTTTCAGACAACCGACGTACCATACAATAGCTGGAGTCTCCTCTTCAACATTGTAGATTTTCTTTAATAAGCCCATCACGATAAGATGTTTACCATTCTAATTGCAACATTATCACCATCAACTGAGATTTTAAAACCCCATGGAAAAACTACCATGGTGTAGCTATCAAGCCCCTTAAGATCAAATATGCTTTGATACCAATTGAAGAAATTGAGCATAAGAATATTAGGACAAGAAGATTGGCGGAAAAGGCCTCAAGCCATAATTCTCAACATTGTATTCATCTTAATGATACAAATATATAATACAATAATGAAACCACCTCAATTGTTCTTACATCGACACCTCATCATGAGATAAGGTAGGAGGAGACAATATAGGAATCTAGAAACACACTTAGGATAACAACTATATCCTAGTATGTAAAATATACAAAGGTTGTATACTAAGACTTAATGATTGTATATGAGAAAGAGGCTAACATCAAGTTAGGCTATAAATCCTGGCTAGAAGAAAACTCTGTGATACACACAAAGTGGTGGTGGAAGCCCTTGTGGAAAATCAAGGCTCCTCCCAGATGTAAAGTGATGCTTTGGCTAGCTCTAAACAATAAACCGTTGACATGGGACAATTGACTTAGGAGAGGATGGTGCGGACCTAGTAGATGCCCTTTGTGCAAGGAAAATCAGGAAACCATTACTCACCTTTTTATCTCTTGTCCCTATGCAGGAAAGGTCACACATATAATAAAAGACTGGCTAAAAACCAAGGCTAATTGGGACCAGGGATCTCTTGAAGATTGTTTTAGAACCTGGATTCAGGATAAAACAACAACCTTATATGCAGGTCTTTTAGGCATCATGATCACAAACATTTGGTGGGCAAGAAACAATGTTTTCTTTAAAGATACTATTGTTCCCCCATAAGTGATTGTGGCAATTTCGATCAGTCAGGTTGAAGAATTTAAGACAGAGCTCAGGACAAGCAAACATCATTTTATAGTCCCCCCTCCCATTGATTATACTATCCCTTGGGGATTTTTTGATGGGGCCATCTAAGGACATCCTCCTTCATGTAGAGTCGGGGTGGTTCTATTTATTAGTCATAACCACTACATCCATATTAGATACTCGCCAGGAGGTGGAACAAATAATAGAGCCGAACTGATAGCACTTTGGACTCTTTTGGAAACTCCCAAAGATAAAAATCTGACAAAGATACAAGTGTTTGGTGATTCCAAGCTGGTGATCAATTGGGCAAGGGGCCACAACAACATTGAGAATCCCAGGCTGGCAACAATACTAAAAGACATCAAGCTCATTTTCAAATATTTCAAATGGCTTTCTTTTCAGCACATTCTGAGGGAGCTAAAGACAAAGGCAAATGAACTCTCAAAGGAAGCCATGTAGCTGCAAAAAAGAGCTTTCAGATTTTATGAGTTATTTGAAGGAATAGAAACTAAGGCAATGGAATTCTGCCTCTGAAGAATGCTTGTTTTTATTTTTGGAAGGTTGTAAATGTTTTTTGAACAGATGGAAAAGATGAACAAATTAACAAAGATGAAAGATGAAAAGTCGGAGAATCAAGATATTATAAGTGAAGTCAAAAAATTAGATAACGAGGAAGAACTTTTACGCCTAAGGGTTCATAATTGAAATTTACTCACACAAATTAAGAAGTTAAAGAGTGATATGAAGTTGCTACAAAACAAGTTAGATCAACTTATCAACAAGTAATCATTTGTTGATAAAGAGACAATGATTGAACCTATGGAACTAGAGAAGTCTTCAGATGTAATCAACACAACTATGGATAAAGGAATTAATATAGAGCCAATCAACCTTACAACTCAAAATGATGCAAATCCAACTAATGTAAAGAGGTCTTCAAATGTTGAAGTACAAACAAGCCAGGGGTACGAAGAATACTCAATTCCAAAAGTTAATCAAGAAAAAGCTACAAGTACAAGAAGTAAAGATCAAGTTGCAAGGATGTCTTATCGACATCCTAATCACAAAAGTCGATGCTTCAACCAATCAATGTATCAACATAAACAAATGATCGATATTCCGAAAAATATTACTTCCACTACAAGTGGTGATCAAAGTAGAAGCTATCAGGGGAGTCAAAATACATCAAGTTTTTTCCAAGAACCCTATAAACGCACAGTTTCACAGAAGAATGAATTGGGGTGGGAAGACTCCTTTACAATTCGACAATTATGCTCAGTGCGTAAATGATTCTATCGTCTCAGGTCCTCAATGATCACCAACTCAAGAATGAATAATCAAGAGACAATATTACAAGCCAGAGAAAGAGATAAGTCTTTTATAACTATGCTTTGAGGACAAATCATTTTTAAGGGGGGAATGCTTGTAATATACCTAGTATATTACATTTCTTATTATTTAATAATATGTTATAGGTTTGTTATTACATTATAATGCAAATTATAAGTCATGATCTTTGGAAAGAGCATGACTTATCATTCCCCACGTCTATTTATATACGTGTATTGTATTTCATATGATGTCAAGTAAATATGTAAAATGAATAGTAAATAAATATTATTTATTATGGAAATATGGAATTATGTTTTGTATTCATGATGTTCTCATGAAGTGGACCACCAAATCCACTTCATAAGGTGTATGGAAACCCCCAACCAAAGTATACCCATATGCCTACCCCTACTCCAAAGGCTATAATTAAGAATAGATATGGTGCCAACGTATTGTTTACAAGAGAACATGTTCAAGATGATCCTATAGTTGATGCCCTAAAATTGCTTGTACCTCAACCTAGACAAACTAAATTTTATTGTTGCTTGGAGCTTCTCGAGTTTTCAATCATTTTCAATGTCTTCACTAAGAAGAATCACATACAATACAATACAATGGCTAGTAGTTTAACTAGCTCACCTTGGTTACCTTTGTAGTCTCCTAGGTATTATAAACGATGTGATCCTTGGATTCTCTTACTTTCACCATTGAAAAATCCTTGGCTTCCTACATTTTTCATGCAATAGCATCTACATATTACACAACTTCCTTGTTCATGGAAATTTCATACTCAATTAAGACAATGCAATCGTTGATGTACGTAGAAACCTGATAGAAACGAAAATTCTATAGTCTATTTTTTTTAAAAACAAATTTTATTAGAAAAAATATGTTTCAAAATACCACTCTCCTAAACTCTTTCATAATTTCAATATTGCAATTGATTAAATGCATTCTTACACTCACTTTTGTTGTGGATTGTAGGTATACCAAACCTGTGATATAACTACAAAATTGCTAAGAAGACCAAATCTAACAACATTTTTCTAGCATGTTTTTTATTCAACAAAAAAAATAGAAAAAAAAATATTAAATGCATTCTTACACTCACTTTTGTTGTGGACTAGGTATACCAAACCTGTAATATAACAACAAAGTTGCTAAGAAGACCAAATCTAACAACATTTTTCTAGCATGTTTTTTATTCAACGAAAAAAATTGAAAAAAAATAATTTAAAACATTGTTGCAAAAGACTAAAGCACTAACTTTTTTCAACGGATCTTTCTTTCAACTGATAAAACAGTTTTGCTATTTGGAGTTGTTTAAAACATAATGTTTATGTTTAACTTCATGACTAAAATATATAATACAATAATGAAACCACCTCAATTGTTCTCACATCGACACCTCATCATGAGATAAGGTAGGAGGAGACAATATAGGAATCTAGAAACACACTTAGGATAACAACTATATCCTAGTATGTAAAATATACAAAGGTGGTATACTAAGACTTAATGATTGTATATGAGAAAGAGGCTAACATCAAGTTAGGCTATAAATCCTGGCTAGAAGAAAACTCTGTGATACACACGAAGTGGTGGTGGAATCCCTTGTAGAAAATCAAGGCTCCTCCCAGATTTAAAGTGACACTTTGGCTAGCTCTAAACAATAAACTGTTGACATGGGACAATTGCCTTAGGAGAGGATGGTGCAGACCTAGCAGATGCCCTTTATGCAAGGAAAATCAAGAAACCATTACTCACCTTTTTATCTCTTGTCCCTATGCAGAAAAGGTCACATAGATAATAAAAGACCGACTAAAAAACAAGGCTAATTGGGACCGAGGATCTCTTGAAGATTGTTTTAGAACCTGGATTCAGGATAGAACAACAACCATATATGCAGGTCTTCCAGGCATCATGATCACAAACATTTGGTGGGAAAGAAACAATGTTTTCTTTAAAGATAAGATTGTTCCCCTAGAAGTGACTGCGACAATTTCAATCAGTCAGGCTGAAGAATTCAAGACAGAGCTTAGGACAAGCAAACATCATTTTGTAGTCCCCCCTCCCATTGATTATACTATCCCTTGGGGATTTTTTGATGGGGCCATCCAAGGACATCCTCCTTCATGTAGAGTTGGGGTGGTTTTATTTATTAGTCATAGCCACTACATCCATATCAGATACTCGCCAGGAGACGAAACAAACAATAGAGTTGAACCGATAGCAATTTGGACTCTTTTGGAAATTGCCAAAGAAAAAAATCTGACAAAGCTACAAGTGTTCGGTGACTCCAAGCTGGTGATCGATTGGGCAAGGGGCCACAACAATATCCAGAATCCCACACTGGCAACAATACTAAGAGACATCAAGCTCACTTTCAAAGATTTTGAATGGCTTTCTTTTCAACACATTCTGAGGGAGCTAAACATAAAGGCAAATGGACCCTCAAAGGAAGCCATGCAACTGTAAAAAAGAGCTTTCAGATTTTATGAGTTATTTGAAGGAATAGAAACGGAGGCAATGGAATTCTGCCTCTGAAGAATGCTTTTTTATTTTTTTATTTTTGGAAGGTTGTAAATGTTTTTTGAACAGATGGAACAATTCATAGAAAGTTTTTGTAAAAGGTCTTAAAAGGCCTATTTATGAAGTAGAAGATGTATAGGTAGTATAGATCTAGAAGAAAGCCTACCAAGGATGGATATGAAAGACAACAACATGTATATTCCTTTATGAATATAACAAATTTTTTCTTATGAAAAATAAATAAATAAATAAAGGAAAAAAAGGATAAGAAAAAAAATGAATAAAAAAAACACAAAAGATAATTTAAAAGAAAAAGTTCCAAAGAAGGAGGAAGAGTAAATTTTGATTCTACAAACCCATGGGGTTGGAAAACCATTGGCCCATGGTATTTCCCTACCATATTGAAAAAGAATTTGCAATGGTAACTTTTTACAATTTTTTTACACTTGGGGTTGAAGCCAAAATAAAAAGTCAATGACCTAAGTACTTTTGAGTAATATTAATTCAACACCAATTAACTTGTGTAAATGATATTTATAAATGAAAAGTAAGAAGAGAGGCTATTAAAATAAAGAAATAATTTTTCACAAGTTACAAAGTTATTTTAAATAAAAAGCGATAAGGTTTAAAAGATAAAGGGAATTATTAAAGTTGCTTAATACCTTTTATTAAATTGGAAGGCAACCAGAGTAATATTCAAGCTATTCAAAGGAAGAATATAAATTTATAAAGGAGACATATATTGAATAGTCGAGGAAAAAAAGGAAATCCCAAACAATGAATTCAATATATAAATCTAAATTTTGGACTAAATGCCATTTTTGTCAAATGGAGTTTGAGTATATGACAATTTTTAAAAATAACAACCGTGTTTATGCAATTTGTGGGAAATCATTTATTATAGAAGAATATCAAGATAACTCAGAAGGGAAATCACTAATATTAAAAGGCGAACTAGGAAATTATAAATACAGCAATAACAAATTACAACTAGAAATTGAGATGGAGAAATATTTTAATGGGTTAACAAAGAAAAATATTATTTACTTTAAAGAGAGAAATCAAGAACTCATCATACAAATTGAAGAACTAAAAACCAAAAACCAAAAAATGGACAAAGACTTACTAGAACGAGATGAAGAAATATCAAGATTAAAAAATCATAATCAAAATTTACTAGTAAAAATCAGGAAGTCAAAAGACAAACAACAAGAGAATCAAAATTCAGAACAAGAAAATCAAGGTCTCAATGAGAAATTAACCAAAAAAGAGGAAAAAAGCTCCTGCCTAAGGAACCTTAATCAGAAATTGATTGAACAAATTAAAAAGGTGAAAGATGAAAAACTAGAGAATCAAGATATTATAAGTGAAGTCAACGAGTTAGATAATGAGGAAGAAATTTTACGCCTAAGGGTTCATAATCGAAATTTACTCACACAAATTAAGAAGTTAAAGAGTGATAAGAAGTTGCTACAGAACAAGTTAGATCAACTTATCAACAAATAATCATTTGTTGATAAAGAGAGAATGATTGAACGTATGGAACTAGAGAAGTCTTCAGATGTAAACAACACAATTATGGATAAAGGAATTAATATAGAGCCAGTCAACCTTACAACTCAAAATGATGCAAATCCAACTAATGTAAAGAGGTCTTCAAATGTTGAAGTACAAACAAGCCAGGGGTACGAAGAATAGTCAATTCCAAAAGTTAATCAAGAAAAAGCTACTAGTACAAGAAGTAAAGATCAAGTTGCAAGGATGTCTTATCGACATCCTAATCACAAAAGTTGATACTTCAACCAATCAATGTATCAACACAGACAAATGATCGATATTCCGAAAAATATTACTTCCACTACAAGTGGTGATCAAAGTAGAAGCTATCAGGGGAGTCAAAATACATCAAGTTTTTTCCAAGAACCCTATAAACACACTGTTTCACAAAAGAATGAATTAGGGTGGGAAGACTCCTTTACAATTCGACAGTTCTGCTCAGTGCATAAATGATTCTATCGTCTCAGGTCCTCAATGATCACTAACTCAAGAATGGAGAATCAAAAGACAATAGTACAAGCCAGAGAAAGAGATAAGTCTTTTATAACTATGCTTTGAGGACAAATCATTTTTAAGGGAGAAATGCTTGTAATATACCTAGTATATTACATTTCTTATTATTTAATAATATGTTATAGGTTTGTTATTACATTATCATGTAAATGATAAGTCATGATCTTTGGAAAGAGCATGACTTATCATTCCCCNGTATGGAACTAGAGAAGTCTTCAGATGTAAACAACACAATTATGGATAAAGGAATTAATATAGAGCCAGTCAACCTTACAACTCAAAATGATGCAAATCCAACTAATGTAAAGAGGTCTTCAAATGTTGAAGTACAAACAAGCCAGGGGTACGAAGAATAGTCAATTCCAAAAGTTAATCAAGAAAAAGCTACTAGTACAAGAAGTAAAGATCAAGTTGCAAGGATGTCTTATCGACATCCTAATCACAAAAGTTGATACTTCAACCAATCAATGTATCAACACAGACAAATGATCGATATTCCGAAAAATATTACTTCCACTACAAGTGGTGATCAAAGTAGAAGCTATCAGGGGAGTCAAAATACATCAAGTTTTTTCCAAGAACCCTATAAACACACTGTTTCACAAAAGAATGAATTAGGGTGGGAAGACTCCTTTACAATTCGACAGTTCTGCTCAGTGCATAAATGATTCTATCGTCTCAGGTCCTCAATGATCACTAACTCAAGAATGGAGAATCAAAAGACAATAGTACAAGCCAGAGAAAGAGATAAGTCTTTTATAACTATGCTTTGAGGACAAATCATTTTTAAGGGAGAAATGCTTGTAATATACCTAGTATATTACATTTCTTATTATTTAATAATATGTTATAGGTTTGTTATTACATTATCATGTAAATGATAAGTCATGATCTTTGGAAAGAGCATGACTTATCATTCCCCACGTTTATTTATATACATGTATTGTATTTCATATGATGTCAAGTAAATATGTAAAATGATTAGTAAATAAATATTATTTATTATGGAAATATGGAATTGTGTTTTGTATTCATGATGTTCTCATGAAGTGGACCACCAGATCCACTTCATAAGGTGTATGGAAACCCCTAAGCAAAGTATACCCATATGCCTACCCCTACTCCAAAGGCTATAATTAAGAATAGATATGGTGCCAAAGTATTGTTTACAATAGAGCATGTTCAAGATGATCCTACAGTTGATGTCCCAAAATTGCTTGTACCTCAACCTAGAAAAACTAAATTTTGTTGTTGCTTGGAGCTTCTCGAGTTTTCAATCATTTACGACGTCTTCACTAAAAAGAATCACATACAATACAATACAATAACTAGTAGTTTAACTAGCTCACCTTGGTTACCTTTGTAGTCTCCTAGGTATTCTAAATGATATGATCCTTGGATTCTCTTACTTTCACCATTGAAAAATCCTTGGCTTCCTACATTTTTCATGCAATAGCATCTACATCTTACACAACTTTCTTGTTCATGAAAATTTTATACTCAATTAAAACAATACAATCGTTGATGTACATAAAAACCTGATAAACCTAATAGAAACATAAATTCTATAATCTATTGTTTTAAAAACAAATTTTATTAGAAAAAATATTTTTCAAAATACCACTCTCCTAAACTCTTTCATAATTTCAATATTGCATTTGATTAAATGCATTCTTACACTCACTTTTATTGTGGACTGTAGGTATACCAAACCTATGATATAACTACAAAGTTGCTAAGAAGACCAAATCTAACAACATTTTTCTAACATGTTTTTTATTCAACGAAAAAATTGGAAAAAATAAATTTAAAACATTGTTGCAAGAAGACTAAAGCATTAACTTTTTTTTTCAACGGATCTTTCTTTCAACTGATAAAATAGTTTTGCTATTTGGAGTTGTTTTAAACATAATGTTTATGTTTAACTTCATGACTAAACTATTATTGTAATAGCTACTTAGCTAATATATAAGTAAATAACTTCATTTAGATTGTACTCATTAATTGCATCAAT
>SNQJ01S0028994.1:236365-261346 GCA_010110895.2 Picea sitchensis
ATAGAGATTATGTTAGGGTTTTTTTCCCTAGAAGGCAACCCTCTTTTATGAGGGAAATGTATTGTGGCTATGGTTGATGGCGAATATTATATTCTGAGATAGGAGACTATGAGAGAAAGAAGAGGAAATTACAACGGGTTTGCTATAGGTTGTATCCCTTCATATGATGAATAATAATAAAGGAAGGACCTGGAAATTTCTCTGGTGGACGTAGCCCACACTGGGTGAACCACATAAATCTGTGTTTCTATTGTATTATGTATCTTTTGTGTTTTGTTTCCACATTTGTTTTATTTTATTGATCCATGGTACTGTTTTTCTAACAAGGGGTTGCTTTGTATTGACGATTGCGCATTTGTAGAAGGAATTCTTCCTCACTAGTGACGAGGATAGTGCGATCTACAGGAGTGCCTGGGTTTGCATACTGTCCCATCTGTGGTGGGGTCGAATGCATCTCATGTTGGGTGTTCATTACCCCTTGGTGTGGTATGGGGTTTTGTAACATAGTTGGGGGGGTTGTTGCCCGTATTGTTGTGGGACCTGCTAGGGAGTGGGCGGTACTGGGGGACGTGGTCCATTTCCAGATTCTTTCATCCATTTGAAGTCAGTTATTTGAGGGCAATGGTGGGTATAATGGCCATACTCACTGCAAAGGGCACAAGGGAAGTTTTGCCGAAGAGTGTTTTTATTCTTCCCTTGGAATTTGTTGTTATTTCCCCCTTGGGGGTTTTGGTTCCCCTGATTTTGGTTTCCCCCAATAGGTTGGTTTTGTTGGGGGTGGTTTTGCTTCCCTCTTGGTCCCGGATTATTATTGTTTTGGTTTTTTCCTTTCTTTTTGGCATTGTTCGACTGATGGGCCAGGTTAGCCATGTTCATCTACTCAAAATTTTGATATTGTTTAACGAGAGAGGGTTGAATAAAATTAACCCCAACGTGTGGTTGTCCGTGTGGAGAAACAATGGGTTGGGGAGGACCAGGAGATGGGAAGTACAGATTATGGAGTGGTAATGATCCATAGGTTACATAGGAAGGTGTGGTGCTTTCACTAGTGCTTAGGGTGTAGGCATAGGTAGAGGCGTTTCCAGAACCAGGTTGAACAGCTGGGTGCATCATGGGGGCTGATGGGGGTCCACTTATGGGCGGAGGAGGGGGAACATGGTATGGTTGTTGGTAAGGGGAGGAGGATAATAAGGGGTTCCTCCATATACTGTCAGATATTGAGGTGTTCCATACATAGGTGGTTGTTGGAGGTGTGGATTGTGGTGTGTCGTGGTACCAATCAATCCATCCACGAAGTGAGACATCTCAGGTTTGTCTTGGCCAAATGGCACTGGTCTCGGGGCATCAGGAATTATTGTGTATAAGTACCTTGATTGTGAATTGGGATGATTTTAAGGATGGAAATTTATTTTAAAATGTAGAAACCTTGGCGAGTCTTACTAATCCTTCATATGTCAACTATAAATGTTTGGCGATATTTTTGTAAAAATATTCAAATTTCTAAGTATTTAATATAGTTTTTATACAATTCTGGCGATTTTTAAGGTAAAATAATTTTATCCTATAGAATTTGGGCGAATCATTTTTAAAATAACGAATCTCATTTTTTGAAAAACCATGGAAAATTAGCCCATGAGAAAAATTTACCCCCTAAAATCATCCCTGAAATTTGTGAATAAATGAGTTCGAACTGTTGAGCCTTGTTGATGGCTTCTTCTTCGAATTGAGGGAAGGTGGCGACCATGTCTTTGGCCAGGAGGGAAACAAGGGATTTGAGAAACCAATTAAGGCATTGTTGTTTGGTGGCTTATGATTTGCATAGACTACGTCACTGACACCATTCATGAATGTGGTCAATGATGTGTGTAGCAGAGGTTTGTTTAAACTCTGAGAGTAGTTCGGGACCATTGTCATGACAGATTGGTAGTTGAAAGAAGGTCAAAAATTATTTGGCCAAAGATTCAAAGGTCGTATGGAACCCAGATATTTCTTCTACATACCACTTGGTTGATGGGTTAGTGAGTGTGTGTTTAAATAATCTCAAGCAGACAGAATCARCCATGATGTTGTTTGAAGAGCACCATAAGTGGATGGTCATGATATGGTTAGTCGGGTCGTCTCCCGCTTTTCCTTCAAACTTGGGGATGTTTGAAGGGAGTTTGCTAGGCATTGTAGGCCATGTGTGGTCGTGCAAAATAGGATAATTGGTGAGCCTAGTTAGATCCGATATATTGAGGGAAGCCAAGTATGGCATATGGGGTTGTGGTGGATGATTAATTCCCATCATGGTGGGAATGTTTTGCATACCTAACCCCTGAGGAGGGTTAGTTCTAGCCATGGTGTGAGTGTTGTGTGTACTCGAACCATGAGGGGGGATGGGTGGGGTTGTACTTCCTCTTGGGGAAGAAGTGTGTGCCCCGCTTCCTTGTAAAGGAAAGTGGGTGGATGGTTGACCTTGAGAAGTGGACCCAAGTAAAGTGGAACCGAGAAAATCAGATCCCAAGATAGTAGCACTCACAGGAGTGTGAGAAGGTGGAGCCGATGAGTTAGAAAGACTAGGAACTCCCCCTCAAATTGGAGGGATATTTAACAAGCATATGGAATGATGGGGATTATGTGGGTCCCCTATGATGTCCAACTAGCAAAGTGGATGTGTGAAAATGGTGATGAGAGCAAATAAATGAACAAGAGTCTTTGTTTATGATTTTTTGGACCTTCACAATATATCACACAATCGTATGTAATCACAAGAGAATCATACATAAATCAATTGATAAAGAAGCATACATGTGGGTGGGTGGTTTTTGTCCTCGTGGGAGAACAAAGAAAACAAATGCTCATGTCCTAAAAGATGTAATGTCCTTCCTCTAAAATAGCACTGGACCTTCCAATAGCACTCAACAGTGGGTTCTGAAGCCACCAGAAGAGGAACTAGTGAAGGATGATGCAATCCATTATAATGAGGGGTAGAGGGTGCATGTCCCGAAAGATCTGGTGATATTTCCCAATAGCCACACAAAATTTGATCAAGGTGCAATTGCATCCCACAATTTCCACCTGGGTGGATATCCTAAAATTTTGTCACTAGTTACCTCAGTCAAAGTGTGACATTTAGATTTTCGGCCTAAGAAATGGGTCACAGGATGGATCCTGTCCAAGAGGTGGGTGCCTCAAGGGGGGATGCATAGAACAATCGGACCTCATCCTTGAACCCTTCATGGGTATCTCTCTGCCTTATGGTGTTAGGAACACTTGACTTGGACGATTTTAAAGTTCCCTATTTGACAACTTCTATTGTTTGAAGATGTGAGAACCAGATAACGGGGAGTTATTTGGATGCCTATCCCCGAGATCCTACCTATACTAAAAAAAATATTTTGGCACCTCCTGTGGAGGAAAACTTAGTGAGTTTTTAGAAAAAAATTAGATGTGGTTGTTTGAGAGATTGGGGATGTGAACCAATCTCGTTGAAATTAAGTGGGAGTGGATAGTTTTGTCAAGGAAAGGGGTGGGGTGTTTTGGAATCCCTTTGGCGGAAACTTACTTCAACCTCCACGTTTTGAGATGGAAACTATGTGAGTGAGTAGTGAATTTGTGTGTGAACAAGTGAAAGTGTGCCAAATTTTTAATAATTTAGGTGTCATCTTGTTGCATGTGGACTTCATGTGGTCCTTACAAGTCTTGATTACCTAATTTACTAGATGTCATTAGTACAACCTTGTGGAATTTTAAAGTCCCTAGAGAACTACCATGTGGACATATGGGTCCTTACTAATCCTTTAACTCCCTAGTGTAATTTAATTTAAGAAAACTTCAACCATTATCCTAGATTGTGGTCATGTAGGCATGTATGGGCCCGTAACAAAATATTTAAACTTCCCTAGTGATTTAATCTAAGAAAGTAAATTCAAAACTATCCTATCTTTGTAGCATGTGGGCATGTATGGACCCATTACAATTTTAAGATGTGTTTGAAAAGAAACTAAGAGGAGTCTCGTGGGGACTGTTGTCCTCTCCTAAAGATTTTGTCTTTAAGGGAGATGAAATTTTCCCTCAATCATTTTTCTGATTCTCAAGATCGCTTTGTGGCACGAGAGAAGAGCATACTCAATGATTGATGTTCAATTTCTGGTCCCAATGTAAGTAGTTATATTTGTGATGTAGAATGGTTCCAACTTATATTTAATTGAATCAATCCATCCATGTGGCAAAAATGAAAGAAAAAAGAGGATAAATATGGATTTTAACTCTTTAAGTGCCTATGTGTTGACTAACCCTTCATGTGGAAAGGGACTCTAAGTGTGGTGCATATTAAAATCTGCATAGAATCAAACTTAAGAAGGCTATGGGCCTCCAACAAATCACAAAAACCCTTTCAATGTATGATTTCCTAGACAGATGTGTGGGTCGCAGAGTAGACAGAGGTGCATTGGGAGCCAATGGGAAAATTAAAAACAACCTTTTGGCACAGTGCACAGAATGCGCTGAGAAACACAGTGGGCTTGGCACATGTTCTTGGAAGACATGATTGTGGGCTAAAAAAACCACGCACTTTCTGTTACACGGCTGTGAAAGAAATTTCGGATGAAATTCTCTCAACTCAGCATTGAATTTATCTTTTTGCAAGAAGGCATGGGCCAGTTATGGTTCCTGCAAGTTAAACAAACAAAAATGAAGTGCTCAAACAACCCAAATGGGGGGGAAATTGATACCAATCCCTAGTGGAGTCGCCAATCTGTTGCATCCCTTTTGTCACCTAAATGAGCAAAATAAGGACGCTTACAAGTCCAGTTGGGTTAGCTAGACAAGACAACAGTGAATGCAAGAGTTAGAAACATCAATCATAATACATAAACAAATAACTAAGCTACTAACATTAAAATAAACTAAACTAGAGTGCATAGGAGAAATAGAAAAAAAATTAAACAATATGCATGCCACCAATGGATAAGTTGTATTAGTGGGAAAACACCAAAGAAAAAGGGAGACTATGGGTCCCATCTTCCTCCAAGGGAGGGCTCTTGAACCCCCAATGAATGATGTCTTCTTACAAGTAACAAACTAGAAGGAAATGGTGAAGAAAATCCAAAGCAAATTCACTCAAGAGGTTATATGAATGGCTAAATGAAATGGTGCTTGTATGATCTTGATGAGAAAAGAGGATTCGAGAATATAAGAAGCATAACAATACAAATGAATTCCTTGAAAATATAGTGCACCCATGGCCTCCTTTTATAGTAAGGATTTGAGGCATTATTCAACCAGTCCTTAGTGTGAACAAGGGGCTCTCTAGAGCACCCTTAGGCCTTTGACCACCCCTCCACATAGATTTAGCTTGGATTTGGGTGTCAAATCGACTTGGGAGATGAACCAGAAGTGGGTGGAAGGCCAACCAAAATCATAAATGTGTCATTTTGAGGTGTGCATGACTTTTTGTGTCGACGGTTGCGCATCGGGCGCATATGCATTTTTATGACATTATTCGACTGTCGCACATGCGCGCGTTGCCTTCATATCTTTTGCGCATGTTGATTTTTTAACCAGTTGTATAGTTTTATGCCCTTTAGAAATGAATTTTATGGGCCATGGATAAACTAATGGGTGTTTTGAAGATGTTGGATTCCTATAACCATTTGCATATGAAATTCCAGTGATAACACCTTGCTCAAACCTAAACATATTCAGGACTTTTGTCTTGCTAGAAAACTTATGGTGCCCTCTTGGCACTCCACTCTTGTCCTACTGAGATTGTAAATTTTTAAGACACTTTCCCTCTGGCACACTCCTTGCGCTTTCCTCAAAGCCCAAGACTTGGACTATTCTCGGCCTTCTGCACTCTTTACAAATATGTTGTGCACAAAGGAATTGTCCCTCCTAATATTTTGAACTTGAAACAAGCCTAGCTCTACACACGCCTTGCACTCCCTAAACCTTCAATGGCTTCGGACTTAGAATATTTTCATAAAATATTCCTGGGCACTGCTTGTGCTCACCTCTGTGCATAATTGCACTGTCTCTCCTGAGATTTGAACTTGCTCAAACTTCCGAGGTCTCCATCCCCTTACTCCTTTAAAGGAAATATCATTCCCTCCTAGAAACTTCCTGCTCAATGCACTCCCTGCATAGCTAACAAAGTATTCAACAACTCTGGTTGTGCTTTCTCTAGCACAGACTTTCCTCCAGAGTGTTCAGGAACTCTGAGGCTCCTCCAACACTATCGCTTATGAGCTTTCAAATTGTTCTAGTTTTCTCTTCTGGCACGTTCTTTTTGAAGTCAAAACAGAATCAAACACGCACCCCTTGCGTTGGCTACCTAGGTATCTTTACCCTGACGTGCACTCCTTGCACCAGCCTAAAAGAACCCAGAACTTTCATAAACCCACAAATATAGAGAGGTATATCTCTCTCTACTACAAATGAAACCTATTGATACATATACAACATACATGAAAACACAACAAACCTTCACACAATGATACACCTCACATGAAAGCACACGCATGCATAAATTCATAAAACAAGAAATTACGTTCTTTATATTAAAACTAAAGGTAAATTACACTATGTACAAAGCTCAGACTGCAACAGAGTCATGACTTTTTTCTCCTTGGCTTACAATGATGTTCAATCACTTTCAATGACCTCCATTGGGCACAAATTACATTGATATATACAAGAGGGGCTCATTGAGATTTTCCCTCCAAGAAACCTACTACTCATAAATTACATTGAATGCGTATTTCCATTTTCAGATATGAGGGAAAGATCAATATATGTACAACTCAAGCCTATTAAGGTAAACTCTATCTATAACATTTACAAAGTCTAACTCAGATTTACTCCAGCCTTACATCATTTAATAACAATTTTAAATTATGTTGAAATTTAAATTTTAGGGGAAAATGAGAGGGTTCGGTCCTCTCCCCTTCTTGAATGTGCATTGATGTGTTGCATGGTTGGCACATGTTGAGGTGGAAATATTCTCCCGCATAATACTCAACTATTGGGAAAATCATGAGCTCCTTCTCATGAGCTCCTATGCTCTGTTGTCGATATCTTATTGGATCCCAAGTCTTTATGTGGAGTTATCCACCTGCTCCTTTCCTTTGTTGATGTTGTTGTTGCTTCCCTGTTTCTCTTCCAGGTCCTACTCTACTCATATTTCCTCTACTAACTACTTTTTGTGTTGACTCTAACATCATCTTTCTTATCTCCTCTATCAACCTGTCCAGGTGGTTCACATGTTGGCTCTTCCTTGGCAGTCTGCTCTCTTGCTCCTTCTCATCACACACCTCAATGGCCAAGTCAATTAGATATCCCAAGATGAATTCAACTTTTGTGGCACTAGCTTGCCACTCCACTGCCTCATTAAATTCTGTAGCCTGCTCACTGTGTTGTTTCTTAGTCATATCCTCTGACAATTTGACTTATGTCAGCTCCTTTGTCTCTGCTTGTGCTAGTGGAACTCCATCTTCATCCAGCTTCTCCTCGGACTGGAATTATCCTTCATATAGCATGTATGTCTCCTAGAATTCATCTTCTGTGCCTAGATGGCATAGCCAATCCTACATTATTTTCAATTCTTCCTCCCACAGAGTAAGCACCTGACTAGTATGCTCCTCTTCCTTAATCTCATGTGGAGAAGATGTCAATTTCTACACCATATCCTTTATTATAGTCATAGTTGGGTTTCCTTCCTCTTCTGCACCTACAATACATAAAATGTTATATTTTAAAACATTTTTCCCGACGACCTCTTCCTCGGATGCTTGTTGCATCACCTCCTCACGTGTAGTACACGCATTGGCCTCTACTAGGCTATGTGGTAGGAATACCTTTTGTTGGGGCTCAAAAATGTCCTATTCTCATCCACCTTTCTCTTCATCATTCTTCACATTTCATCGCCCCATTAACCTTTCACGATGTCATTTCCATAAATATACTTGGATTTCATCTTATTGTTCTCCACTTTATTCATTTTAGTGTTTAAAAGGAATTTGCGATTAAATGTTAGAAAATCAACATGTTTTCATATATATCACAAATATGTGTGAGCTTTGTAATGTGTAGGAATATGTGAAGGATTAATTCAAAGGAATTCTCCAATACTTCCTCCACCATTTCAATATTTGAGGAGATAATTCAAGCCCATTCCAAGGAGAAGATCATGGAGATTTGGTTGGAATATCTTATCTAAGATATGAGAGATATGTTTGAGGTTTAAAGGGATTATAGTACATGACAATAATGATAGGAAAATGAGTTGAGGAGAATAGTGGATCTGTAATAATGGGATGGTATCTTAGTAATGGAAAATAGATTGAGAGAATAGTGGATCTGTAATAATGAGATGGTTATCTTATCTTCAAAGCTCTCATGTATAAAAGAGAGTGCTCTCTCTTCATGAGAATTCAATTAGGATGTAATTAGAATTAGAGTAGTCATTAGGATTCGAAAGAGAAAGGGATTCTTAGCTTTGATTAATGGTTTTGGTTTTCATGCTTTCATTATTGTTTTATGAAGATTGATTTGATTATTGAATGTAAGATTGTTTCATTGGTGAGAGCTCTCATGTGTTGTTGTGCCATTTAACTCTTCACTTGTTGTATCTTCTTTTCCTTCATGTAGTTCTCCATTTCTAGATTAATTCCTTTATGCAATTTCTCATTCATAGATTAATTTCATTTATGCAACTAGATTAATTCAATTCCAAGTCGCGTGTTAGATTAATGATTCTATTCCAGTCATGTGTTAGATTAATGATTCTATTTCAGTCGTGTGTTAGATTAATGATTCAATTCCAATTATAGCTTAAACATTAGATTAGATTAGTCCCGCTTCAATCTTGCATATACTTTGTGTGTGCTTCGTCAGTTTATGACCCCCAGATTGACAAATTAGATAAGTTGGGAAAATACTATAATGCAATTAATTCAACATTAGTTCAGCCCAATATAATGGCTTTCATTCCCTTGTCATGATTGTTGTTCCTTTTGTTGTTCATTAGAACGGGACGATTTCTATTCCTTTTGTTGTTCCTTTGACTAGAACAACTGTCGTTCCCTTTACAATTGTTGTTCCTTTACAAGTATTGCATCTCTAGAGGATGGGTATTGAAAACGGAAGGTAAGAACCTATGTAGGCGACAAGTAAAATGCTTGTGCTAGCACCTACCTTTGGTTGATGCATAGAGGTTGTTTTTAGGACATCTTTAGAGCCCAACATTTTGGTGCCGTTGCCGGGGAAGCATGATGGATTGAGGTATTAGTTTCTTTTTCATTTCAATTCATGCAAGTGTGATTAGACATGATCCTAACTTCGAGGTGACATATGGGTAAGGACATGTAGGGTAGTGTAAATTTCAATTCATGCAAGTGTGATTAGACATGATCCTAACTCCAAGGTGACATACGGGTAAGGACATGTAAAGTAGTGTAAATTTTAATTCATGCAAGCATGGTAGTTTAAATTTCCTTTTCATGCAAGTGTGATTAAACATGCTCCTAACTCTGAGGTGACATACGGGTAAGGACATGTAGGGTAGTGTAAATTTCAATTCATGCAAGTGTGGTAGTTTAAATTTATTTTTCATGCAAGTTAGTTTAAATTTCAATTTTCGCAAGATTAGTTTAAATTTTTTGCAAGTGTGATCTACATGTGTTGGTTCTAGGGGTCTTAACAACTACTTGAATGGAGACTGCTCATGTTCTCTCTGGCCAACTATCAGGAACATTTTAATTTCTGCAATGGTGAAGAGTAATTTTTTTTATGTTTTAGCAAGAGTGTTTTTTTTTTAAGTTTTTCATTTTGATTTGGGTGTTGTAAGAATCATTTTTTTAACATGATTTAACAATGAATGTCAGCTTGGAACTACTCACTCAGATCCTGGTAGATGTCGGGATTTCCTCTTCCCATGAAGAAGAGATCTTGACAAGGATCAAACATTCAAATACTCCTCCAGAAACAATTGAAGATTCAACATCTGAAGAATCCTGCATATCCGATGATGAACAATCATTCGAACAAGAAATCGAGGAAGATGAAGAGGAGTTACAACATGATCTGAGCGAGGAAAAACACACGTATGAAAGCCTGATCGAACGATGGTTTCAAGAGAGTACTAGGTTAGATACATTTAGTTTTTTTTCTTATTTTCTTAATTCACAATTTCAACAACTAATTTTGCACGCTCATACATATTCTCGACTGTCAATTGTAAAATTGAAAGATAGCATATTTTTATTATTGTTGCGTGCATGGCTACATTGGCTCTTTGATTATACGTAACTAATGTCTCATTTCTAATTAGAGTAGTGTAGGTAGGGTTTTATTTTCAAGTTTTTTTTATCTTTGCTAGAATAAGTATGCTCTCCTATGCACTTCGTGTGATCATGAGGATCAGAGAATAGGGATGATTTAGATTAATTTCAGGAATAAAGAAATTAATGGTTTTCAATATGCATAATCGATTTTATGGTTAATTTGTAAATCATTTTTTTCTCCATTTGCTAAAAGAAAGACATTTTTGTAAGTTGAAGTTTTGAGTGTTTCTATGACAAAAGAGTGGATGCAACTGTCCTTACATGCTGAAATAATGACTCTGAACCAAAACAGATGGCTGAAACTGTGTCCCGCTTATTGAATTGCATTTTCTCACCTTCATAAACCTGCAAATCACACCTTGAACTCGGACCTGCAAATAAAACACAACCAAACATTAGAACTGGTCTGTGAATCCATGTGAATGATCTTTTGCACTCTTACAAACTGAAAGTGTAAATCCCATGCTGAAACAGTGATGTTTTGCTATAACAATGGTTGAACCATCCCACGATTGAATTGTATATTCTTGGTTTGGTTTATTTCTAGTTTTGAGTCGCATCAATGCCGCCTTGTCCTCCGTCTTTATCCTGTAACCTGTAAATTAACTTTGCAACAGTAAAACAATATGATCATGATAATTTATGTCTTCACATCGTAGATCTGCGCGTTCAAGGTGCATTGTGCTCAGGACAAGAGAAGTAAATAATAATTAAAGCTGAAAATGTAATTGGGATTGATTGAATTGCGCTTCCTGTCCTGCATGCTAAACCTGCAAATAATAGATATGAAATCAAAATGTCTATATGCCATACAATGAGTTTCTCTCTAATTACTTCTTCAGAACTATGAAAATGCTCTTTGCAATGTTTTGTTATTGCATATTGGAAATCTCATCTTTCCCTGAAAAATGAAAGTCATTTTTTTGAGTTTGAATCTATTTTTTTCTATAGTGGCGTGAAAGTTTCTAAGTCGTGTGGCACTATTCGTTATGCGTGGCAGACATGATGAAAAATCTAAAAGTTTTTCTTTAGAATTTGGTAGATTTTGCAGATCGGAAGTGTGTGCTCAAATTGGATACCAGATCAACGTGTAGAGTACGTTTTGATTTGTTTTGGGGCCAGGGAACCCAAGAAACCAAGGTGTCAGTGGTGAAGTTGCAGCCATTGGAAGTTCAGTTAGGGGATTGACCGAAGAATAGGAACCAAATCATGATTCAGTTGTGAGATTTTTTGCAGCAATGGTGGTTTTTTAACTGCGTAATGATCTTTGCGAGATATTTACGGTGGTTTTAACTACTGAAAATATCTGCGATGGTTGGTATCCACAGATCGATATCACTAATATATCGGCACCAATTAATTAACAATCAGTCCTTGGCTGCACTCCTATTTCAACTCCTTTCGATGAAAATGAGGAGGCAGTTGGACCTATTCTTGATGGAGATTCGGTGGTGACTGTTAATTTTCGAGCAGATCGTATAACTATGGTTGCTAAAGCATTTGAATACGATAATTTTAGTGCATTTGATCGAGTTCGGTATCGAAAATTCGATAAGCAGGAATGCTTCAATATGACAGAAAGTTAAAGCTTCCATATCATTATCTTGTCTCCTCACCAGATATCGCTGAACACCCGACAGTGGGATATGGACATTTGCATACAGTGAAACTGTAACATTCGGTCATGTTAGATTTTTCCCGAACGACAACTTGTCAGGATTTTATTTTATTTTTTTACGCAAAACTGGAGAACTGAGAATTGGCGCAGTCCGCATGGTAAAGATAACTATAAACAGGAACGTAGGCAGGACCTAGATAAACAGGATAGCTGGCTCAAATCAATTGATTATGTAAGCTTTAATGGTGGACCACAGAGAAGTCTGTCTTCATCTCTATTAGAAAATTCCTCTCATGTACCTGGTAAGTATGGGCATGGGTGATCTTCTTTAGCTATGGAGCTTGATCAAGCATTCTCGAGATCAGCGTCTCACATAGTCAATGGACATAAATTCTCAAGCCATGGATCCCCTATTCCAAAGGCTGTGCCATTTTCACGTCTTACAGACTCATCTGTCGTAAGAGAGTTTCTCTCCATCTCTGTTCAAAAACGAATAAATGGGTATTGACATTCTTTTGTGTGTTGTTGAATAGCAGGAAAGACTTTGGCTCTGCCTTGGATCACGTAGAACCTGCATGGTAAAGACATGTTGAACATGAATAAAAGTAGACATTTTACAGGGTTGACATGTTATGTCTTCTATTTCAATGGGAAAAGTTTATTGAGAACGACTGTTAAAGAAATGGAGAAAATCTAAAGATTTGTGCCATAGATGAGTATTTCAGAAAACAATTATATAGCGGAGATTATTATTTTTATGACTCTGCAATTCAAGGTCAACCTGCACATACAGTTGGCTAGCGAGACCCTAGTTTCATACACACAAGTATCTTGAAGGATTTATGGCCAAACACCAAATACTACTACAAGATTGGACATAGGCTAGTCAACAGGTCATATATTTGGGGGCAACTGAATTATTTTAAAGCATCTCCATATCCTAGCCAAGGTTCCTTGCAACATGTAATCATTTTTGGTGACATGGGGAAAGTAGAGCATGACGGTTCTAATGCATATAGCAACTACCAACCAGGCACTCTAAATACTATCGATCACCTCATAAGGGACTTGGAAAATATAGACATAATGTTTCATATTGGAGATCTATCTTACGCAAATGGCTACCTCTCACAATGGGATCAGTTCATAGCACAAGTGGAGCCCATTGCTTCACATGTTCCATACATGGTAGCTAGTGGAAACCATGAGCGTGATTGGCCTAATTCAAGTTCATTTTATAAGAACACAGATTCATGTGGAGACTGTGGTGTACCAGCTAAAACCACATTTCATTTACCAACAACTAATTATGCTAAGATATGGTATTCCACCGACTATGATATGTTCCATTTATGTATTGCAGATTCAGAACTTGATTGGCAAGAAGGATCAGAACAACATCAATCTATTGCATATGATTATTTGAGATCTAATACATTACAACATTATCCCTACAGTTTTGGTCTTGGATATTTCTCTAAGATAGTGCTTCTGTCGCTCTCGTTTATTTTTCTACATATAAGACAAAGGAGTCCGAAAAGAGTGTTTTGGTCAACCAATTCCAGGTCAAAGATGTAATATGGAAGGATTTTTGTGGGAAATTGGGGGTTATGTTGCCATTTATCATCCCACCATGCACATTAAATATCAGACACATTCATATCCATTCTTGAATTAGAATAATATGCACATCAATATGGGTCGTCTAGTGAAGTTTCCCATCTCTATGGATTCGTCAAAACCAACATTTTGCATTTGAGTCATTTAATGGCGAATATAGGGTTATGAATGACACACGATGTGATGTTCATGACTGCTTGGCTTTGGAAACTGATGGACATCCTGGCTCATGTCATGGCATATGTTATACAACATGGTACAGATTCCAATAAAATATCAACAAATATGCCCCGGTATACATTCCATTTCTGGTAAACGGGATCTTCTCTATATATAATTGCTATTCCATGCATTGTGATGACAGCCCAGCTGGATCTTCCTTCTAATATCGTAGTTTAACTAATGTTCCTTTCTCGATTCTTGTCGACTCAACAATTGTTCTACTTTGGAAATCTCAGGGGCTGTGGGAATTGCATATATTCTCCCCTGAATTAACACAAGGAGCTCCTAGATTTCTCAGTCATGTAGAGATATCCTTCTGTCTGGGAAGTGTTGAATAGAAATGGATTTTTTGATTACTGCAAACATGAATCGCACTCCATTCTTTCCACGCCGCCATGCAATGATCGATATGTGTGACTGATGAGTGATTGGCCGAATCTGACTATTGAGTACTGACCGGTGGGATCTTTTCTTTAGTTAATTGACGGGAGGTTGTTCAATGACACACACAGAAGAAGGCTCATTTTTTTAGGCTGACAACAAATAAATACTACCTCACTTACGTTTACGTCAGTTTTTAGCTGTTGAAACGGTGTGGCTACTAATTACCACCATTGTGCAAGCAAGCGCTTCAAGCACATTTCATATGATCAACTCAGTACAGTTTGTGTAACAATGAAGCTGAAATATGTTCACAGTATGGGTGATTCATAGATCCATTGATTAAGGAAGGTAAGTGCACTATCAATATTGGTTTGGCTAATGTGCTTGCAATTGACACTGACTGTAGTATTGCCATATTAGTTGTGAGTGATAATGAATTTCGGAGTCACTCTTGTTTCTTGATATGCCAACTTGCATTTCCAAGGCACTATGATAGTAGAGGAAGAGAATTACATACTTTGTTCATTCTTTCCATATCAACACGATTTATTTCTTGGTGTTTGAATGGAGATTTTATAGAGATAAATGATTTTGTGACTTAGTTAGAAGTCGATTCACATAGCGTTGTTGTCTGGGAGATTAGTAGTATACAATTCTAGTTATGCCTATTGTGCTAGTCATGTTGATTTGTCTTTATACATGTATTCGATCATTTCAGATCTACCCATTCCCTAAATCCACCCATGTTCATTGTTGAAGGAGTGCTAGCAAATTCATGTGATTAGAAAATCTACTGTAGAAGACAACATCTACTTGCAAGAATGTGTAACCTAAAAATATATGTTAGAGAGCAACGCAGGAAAATTTCCACTGATACCACCATTCCAAATCATGTGTTTTCATATGCTGCAGGAGGTCATTGTCAACTTTTCTTTTGTGCCCTTATTTATATTTCTAGAATAATAAAGTTTGCTTCATTTCTACATCATGAATTTATTTTATTTTCATTTGTTTTGCTGTAAAAAGAAAAACAATAATAATAATAATAATAGAATCATACAAAAATATTTTCATGGAAAGCAAAACAATAAAAAAAAAAAACATTTAAAAACTCAGAAAATTTAAAATTGCAAATGGATATCCCTGAAAACAATACATGAATTTATTTATTTTCATTTGTTTTGGTCAGAAAAGAAAACAATAATAATAATAATAATAGAATCATACAAAAATATGGAATCTGGAATGGAATGGTCTTGAAGGAAAGGATGGAAGGAATGGAATGGAGGAGGGAGGATGGAATGGACGGAGTGGATGGAATGAATGGAAAGGAATGGACGGAAGGAAGAGGATGGACGAGGAAAGGATGGATGGATGGATGGAGGAAGGCTGGATGGACAGGGAGGACGGAGGAAGGATGGATGGAGGAATGGATGGATGGAAGATGGAATGGATGGATGGATGGAGGATGGAGGGGATGGAATGGATGGAATGGACATGAGGCGGATGGATGGAATGGATGGATGGATGGATGGATGGATGGATGGATGGATGGATGGAATGGATGGACGGAAGGATGGATGGATGGAAGGGATGGATGGATGGATGGAATGAATGGAAGGAATGGAAGGATGGATGGATGGACGGACGGAAATGGATGGATGGACGGATGGATGGATGGAATGGATGGATGGATGGAATGGAAGGAATGGAAGAATGGAATGGAATGGAATGGATGGCCCGGATGAGGAATGGATGGATGGATGGATGGAGGAATGGATGGATGGATGGAGGATGGAGGAGGAAGGATGGATGGAAGGATGGAGGATGTATGGACGGAGGAATGGATGGATGGATGGACGGATGGAATGGATGGATGGATGGATGGACGGACGATGGACGGAATGGAAGGAATGGAGGAATGGAAGGGATGGATGGAGGAATGGACGGACGGAAAGGATGGAGGGATGGACGGATGGATGGAATGGAATGGATGGATGGATGGATGGAATGGAATGGAATGGAATGGATGGATGGATGGAGGAAAAGGAAGGATGGACGGAGGATGGATGGATGGAGGAATGGATGGATGGATGGATGGATGGAATGGACGGATGGAGGATGGAAGGATGGATGGATGGAAGGAAGGAGGATGGATGGAAGGATGGAATGGATGGATGGATGGATGGATGGATGGATGGATGGAAATGAGAATGGACCGGATGGATGTGGTGTGCTTGCGCATCTTCTCAAAAGATCAATCCCTCCATTTATACCCGGTATCCTCAATCTTTATCCATCTGTGCTTTGTGCAACTATTGTTGGTATTCTCCTCGACCTCGCCTCTAGAATTTAGTATCCATATTCACCTTCTGCCTCAAATAACATGATTGGTTCTTATGGATTAGTCCACTTGGTTGTTTGTTGATTACTATGCCACTGAGATCACCTCTAGATTTTCTCTTGCATCCCACCTAGCGGTCATCCGTATGTTTCACACCTTGCAACAATCCTCCACAAAGAATCAACACTATGTCTCCTTATTTACCTGTTTTCTACAAGTAAAATTGCACTATGATACCACTCTTGATGCAAACCCCTTCTCTCCTCCTAGGGTTCCGCCGGGACTTCTACGAGGATCAATCAGCTTAGGAGTCGAACACTCTTTTGGCCCGGCTGATTCCCAAAACATCTACACATGCCCCTAAATCCAAACGCAGGTCCAAGAAATAGACTTGCGGGATTTATCCTTGGTGATTTTCCTTTTAAAATTTAAAAGATATTCCTTAGCCCTTTTTTCCTGCCAACGACAACATTACGTGACCGACGGCTCAAAATCAGGATTATCTCTTTAAAAAGAAAATTAAAATTTACACAAAGTGCTAGCTCTTCGCTACACACCCTTTGTTCATATGACCATGGGTGTAGATGACTCAGAGGTATTTAACCCAAAGGGTGCTAAGACTTCATTGATTTGGCCTTTGGTGTCTTCTCTTCCTCTCTAACACACGACACTTACAAAGTGTCGAACTGGCAGAGTCTCGATCTTCCCTCCACGCGTCCTCTCAAATCGACGACTGACAACATTTTTCCCTTCAAGCCTTCATGCACTTTGGTGCTACCTTACTCCTCCTTACCTTGAAATCTCTACGTATCGAAACCTTCTCCCAGTTGACAATTGTCCTCTATATGGACGACCCATATCTTCCCGGAAAATCCAATCCACTCAAATCTACTTAAGGAATTCGACCTTTAGTCCTTCGTGGGTTCTTGCCTCCTCCTTGATGTTGTTTCTTCTGAACTACGAGGTAACATTGGGCCTAATCCAACGCCACATGTCACTCAATCCAATGGTGGAGGTTGACTTCAGCCTTCAAGACTTCGGCGGTCCCGACTTCTCCACAAGCTCCAAACTCCACCGAAGCTCTAAGTGTCGAAGGATCCTTAGGGATATCCTTCTTGCAACTCCTACAGGTCTGATATTTGTTGGCCTCTACTCCCAGATATGATGGCTATGATCTATTGTTATTCCTCGAACACCTTCTAATGATCTGATGGCTGATATCTAATCTCCTCGTGTGTGCTCCTCCTCTTTCTTGGACGCAAATATGATGGTTCAAATCACTCTTCCTGTTGAGATCAATGGTTCTTATATCTCCTCCCCTCCTACGCACTTTTCTTTCCTTCACATGAAGGGTCCTTTAACATTTTCTAAGGATCCTACCTTTGATCCTTCCACTGGACTCTAAGTGCTCAGTTGCGACCAGTGCTACACCTTCTGATCTTTTGTCTCCTCTGAGGATTTCAAAGGGCTTGTCCTTCATGCTACTTTTCTATATAGGTTGAATATTTGGTCCCTTCCTACATTATAAAGGATGCTAACCCTCCTGAACTTATATAAATTTGTCCTTACTCCTAGTCTGCGCACTCCTTGCATTTTGACTCCTGCAGTTTTTAAGCTTAGAGATTTTTTTAAAACACTAAGGGGATCAACCCTTTGGAATTTCCTTTGTAGGTCCAAATGACTTGCCTTCTATATATGCTAATAAAAGTGTTACTTCTCCTAAGATTTACCTCACTTGAAACTAAATAGGTTCGAGAATTATTCCTTGCCAGAAAACTTCTGGTTCCCTCCTGCACTCCACTCTTGTCCTCTTGATCTTGTAAATTTTTAAGACACTTTACCTTTGGCACACTCATTGCACTTTCCTCACAACCCGAGACTTGGACTGTTCTCGGCCTTCCTCAAGACTCTTTGCAAAGATTCTATGTGCAAAGGAACTATCCCTCCAAAGCTTTTGAACTTGAAACAAGCCTACCTATGCGCACGCCTTGGGATCCCTAATCCTTCAATGTCTTCATACTTAGAATATTTTCAAAAAATCTTCTGCACACTCCTTTTATGCTCACCTCATGAAAAATTTCACTATCTCCTAAGATTCTTTAATCTACCATACTTCAAAGGAAATATTATTCTCTCCTAGAAACTTCCTGGTCAATGCACCTTTATGTAGCTAACGGAGTATTCAACAACTCTAGTTGTGCTTTCTCCTACACAGACTTTCTTCCATAGTGTTCAAGAACTATGAGGCTCTCCAACATTATCCCTTCTAATATTTCATATTGTTCTAGTGTGTGCCCTCCGAAAGCACATTATTTTGAACTCAAAACAAAAATTCAAACACACACTCCTTTATGGCTACGTTGCATCTATACCTCCTGCTCACTTTGGTACTAACCTAAAAGAACCGATAACTTTCAAAAACCTGCAAAGAGAGATAATTCTATCTATCTCTTCTACAAATGAAACCTATTAATACATCTACAACATACATGAAAACACATCAAACCTTCACACAAAGATACACCTCACATGAAAGCATACACGCGCATAAATTCATAAAAAAAGGAACTATGTTCTTTATATTAAAATTGTACGTAAATTACACTATGTACAAAGCTCATACTATGACAGAGTTGCGACTTTCTCCTTGTCTTACAATGAATACAACCACTTTCAGCAAAACTTCCCCATGCAAATTAAAATGATATATACAAGAGGGGCTCACAAGAGTGTCCCTCGAAACTACCTACTACTCATAAATTACATTGAATGTGTATTTACATTTTTAGATCCAAGGAAAAGATCAAGATCTGTACAGATCAGGCCTATTAAAGAAAAATATGTTTACAACCCATACAAAGGCCAAATCGGTTGTACTCCATCCTTACAACATTTAATATCACTCTAAATTATTTGAAATTTTAAATTTAGGGGAAAAATGAGAGCGTTGGCGCCTCTCACTTTCTTGAATGCCTGATGTGTCATTGTTGGTGCATGCCGAAAGGTGGAAAGATTCTCCTCAAGATCAAAAAATCCACATGCACTAGCTCGTATGCACAAAACTTTGAATGTGTGCACCTTTTCCTATACACCAGCCTCGAAGCACTCCACGTGTGCTAGCATTAAAACTTGCATCAATGACCAACAACCTATATGTACACATTACTCTTATTGTCAACAAATCACCATCCTATATGGATCATTACATCATATAGTACTCAAGTGTGAGAAAACCAAAATGGCTCACCAACTTATATGACAAGCTACACATGGGATTCAGATTAGGGACATTACATTATTATCCAAAAGGATCAAATTGTATCATATGGACGTAAAATCAACTCTTCTAAATGGAGAATTAGAATAAAAAGTCGACATAGAATATTGAGAAGGTTTTCTACTATCATCAAAGGAAAAATATGTTTGCATATTGAAGAAATCTCTATATGGACTTAAGAAATCTCTAAGAACTTGGTATTCACAATTGGACAGGTACTTACAACAAAAAGGATTCAGAAAAGGAAATGCAGATAGCAACCTCTACATAAAAGTGGATAGAGATAGTATATTAACATATTGAAGTTTATATTAATGATATTATTTTCGGAAGTGACGAAGGATATCGAATGATGTTTTCCATGATAGTATGTCAATTTGAAATGTCCCTACTTGGGTAGTTGACTTTCTTCCTAGGACTCCATATATCTTAGCTAGATGAATTCATTTTCATTTCCCAAACCAAGTACATCAAGGAAATGTTAAATAAGTTCAAAATGAAAGACTATAAACATGTGAGTACTCCTATTGCTTATTAGTTGCAGTTGAGAAAATATGATGGTTCTAAAGAAGTGTATCAAATATGCTATAGATCAATGATTGGTAGTCTACTCAATGACAACAGCCTCAAGACCATATGTAATTCAAGTACTTGGCCATGTCACAATATTTCAAACAGAACTAAAGGAAACCCATGTTCTGTGCTGAAAAATTGACCTTCTCTATATTTTAAAGGAACAACAGATTTTGGACTATGATATCTGAAAGAAAATGAGTTAGCTATGGTCTCCTACACAAATGTAGATTGTGCAGGACGTATTGATGACAAAGAAGTACAAGTTGAGAAACATTCTACTTAGGTGACTAATTAGTGTCCTAGTTGAGCAAGAAGAATTCTTCAGTATCCTTATCCACACCGTAGCAAAATATATCATAGAAGGAACATGCTATACTCAGATTCCCTACAAGAAGCAAACCTAACAAGAGCCACAAGTGAAATGACAGACTTTTCATACTCACGACAATACGAATTATATAAAACATCTCCAAGAATCTAGAAGATGCATTCCAAACCAAGCATTATTCTATTAAATTCCACTGGGAACAATTTAAAGAAACTAATATCAAGTCAGCAATTCAAGACAAAAGAAATACAGTGCATAATTCACAAAAAATCTTCCTAGGGAGCCCTTTGAGTATATTCGAAAGTTAGGTACTAATTCAAATCTCGATTTCATAATCTCTCTACAAAACAAAAAGGAAAATTTCATTGAATTTACCTTTCCATTGATGTCAAAGGAGGACAAACCAATAAAACTAGAAGGAATGGAAGACATGGGGAGTCAGCATGAAGACAAGAGGAAATTATAGTCATTGGGATCAAAGCATGAAGACAAGGGGATCATGGTTGTTTTACTAAGTTTCCATCAATTCCAAAGGGGAGATTGTTGAAAATTGGTTTTCATTGATGTCAACCTTTTAAGAAGAATCCCTAAAAGCAAAGTTCAAAATCCTCTAAAATTTATTATGATATATCCACTTGAATAAGCCTTGAAGAGATTTGAAGGAGCCTTAACATAATTTTATAAGTCTCCAAGGTGGTCCTCTTATGGAGTAGTTTTTAAGCATAGACCTCACGGGATGTGATAACATGTGGTTTCTTCCACATGCCCACTTTGAGTTGTAAACAATGGAGCCTTTGAAGAATACCTGAAACTAAGTGAAGAATCCCCTAAATTCAATTTAATAAGCCCTTAAATCCAAGAGAATAATCCCCAAAATTAAAGTAAATAATCCCCTAATGTCAGTCATCCTCAAGGAAGAGGTGCAACCCAAAAATTGTGACCCTTGGTCGCACCCCTCATGTGGAGAAGAATCATATAAATAAGAGAAGACTCATTTGGAATTTGAATAACACCAATTCAACCTAGCTAAGGAAGAGGAGTGAATTTTAGGCTAGAGGAGTGAATTTCACCTAGAGGTGAGTGAATTTCATCCTAGAGGATCGAATTTCCAAGGGAAGATGAAACAAAGAAGGGTGAAATTCCAAGGAAATATGAAGTCTTGTGATGATTTATTCTAAGGTTTTTCTTTGGAGGTCATCTTGAAATTTTCAATATAACCTTTTTCTAGAATGATTCAGATAGTGAAACTTGGAATTTAGAAGAGATAGAAGATAATCTTGGGTATAAATTTCAAGTCTTGACTGATTACGTGTTTGGAGTTATACTTGGTGGAAGTTGATGTTTTTAAAACCGTATTTTCTTCTTCAAATGAGTCATCTGTCATTTTCGCCTATATAATTTTTTTTTGGGGACAATCTATGATCAAAACTTGGATTTATTTCATAGAATATATTGAGAAATATTGGGTACAAGTTTCAGATCTTGATTCATTATAAGTAATGTGGATTTATACTTTTTGGAAGTTATGGTTTGTGATTAATACATAAACTAGTCCCAAACAATTGTTCCATATAAAATAGTTATATGTGAAGTTTGGTAGGTCCAAATTGAATTCTACTTGTTGCATTAGAAGGATAACAACTTGATTTCAGGTCCAAATTTCATAATCAAAACAAAAATGAGCTTGTATTTAACGTTACAAGTTTGTGGATTTGAGGTACAGTTCTGAGCATTTTTGTATGTAGACTTAAGAAGTGATTTTGGGATTGCATTTGAAGGTTGATTTGATCTTGTATCATCATTTAAAATATTGCAAGGGGATTGGTGTTTCCTTCCAGTAGGTGTTGGAAAAATCGGGGAGTGGGTTCTTCCTTCAATTTGGTGCTTGTAAAATATTGAAACTATTTAAGAAAAGTTTTCATGGTTTTCTCCTTATTGCTCTATGTAAAACTTTGTGTGCAATGTATATGAGTTTATGTGATGATGAAATACATGATTAATGGTTAATTTTATGTAGTGCTTGAAGGTTAAAAATTGTTGAAATAACTCTATAATCGACTAATTCCCCTTTCAGTATTCTTGAATATTCTAAATGAAGATAGACCCAAAACTACTTTTATTAAACCATTGGAGACTTATTCTTATGTTCGTGATGCCTTTGGGTTGAATAATGTTGAGAAAACTTCTTTCAAAGAGCAATGGATCATTCCATCAAATATTTGATCGAGAAATTTATGGTTGACTATCAAGTTTATTTGATTATTCATTCAAATTTAAGAGAAGAGCATATCAATCATCTAAGAAAAGTGTTTCAATGATGCAGATTGTATGGAATATCTTTTAATCCCAATAAGTGTTTATTTGCATGCTATTCAAAGGAAAACTTTAACATATATTTTTGTTTTTGTAAATGAGTGTAGGTTCCTATAATACTAAAAGAGATTATGATACAAAAGGTGGTAGTTCTTGGTATGCCCAAAGGGAAACCAGACCAGGGGTTACAGAGTTGCGTTTTATGAGATAGCAGAGGGGTATAAATGGACCACCACCTTGGGAAACCAAACACCTACCATATCCAGTTTTGAAAAGCTAAACAAAGTCATATATGTAAAAGACACAAAACAACACATAAATTGAGGTTGACCCTTTGTTGAGCAACATGACTTGACCATTGGTTGAACAAGCGCTAGTCCAAAATGATAATGTGTGTTGGAAGATTGGTCATTGTCATTGATGTCAACCCTAGTCATGGTTTTGGGACCAGAATATTGATGAAGTTATTTGGATATGAAGGAAAATGAAAATGAAGATACAACACCCATGGATGGATACACCTTCTTCCGTAGCACATCACATGTGGATCCTCATGGTTGTGAGGAGAAATGAATTTTGAAGATGACAAAGTGAATTGTTACGTAGGCCCCCAAGATAATTAAAGAAAAGAATTACAAAATAAGAAAGTGTCAGTCAGTCTCTAATGTTAAAAGGAAGTGACATAAAATGGTATAAACACATATCATTATTATCTATTTGATATAAGTCAAATTTCAAAGAGAAGAAGAGGTAAAAGAAGGCTTGATTTCAAGGGAGTGATGAAGTCTTTGGAGATGTGTTCTGTTGCATGTTATTTTGCGGTCATCTTACCATTTTTGCCATAACTTTTTTCTAGAACGATTCAGATGGTGAAAGCGCTATGGTAGTGAGAAGACATGTCAAGGTACCTCTTGTAAAAGATCAAGATCTGATTCGCTATAATTATGGATAAACACTCTGTGGAAGATAGGATTTATGACCAAATTCCTAAACTAGTCAAAACAGGGTGTTCCGGGTAAACAGTCATAATTTTTTCACAGACTCCAAATGCAGGAGCACTTCATTGAAAGAGTAATGGACTGTATTTCGTAAAAGTGAGTTTCAGAATCAGGATGTTAAATATTGGTTTAGGCATGCTGTACATATTCTCTCGAATGCACTGTGACTGAATAAAGTTTAATATCTCTCATATGCTTGGGTGGAAGGAAGGGGCAAGTTGATAGAGATTCTATATCTCTCTTGATATTGAGGATTGTATCTTCCTTTTGGAGGTTTATCCTCCTTTACATTTGGAAGTCAGAAGGCCTTTGGAGTATTGTATCTTCCTCTTGAACAAAAACTATTGATTATTTCTCATATATTGTGCATGGTGTATTGTGGTGTATTGGTGTAACTCTTATAATATTGTTCATTGCTCATTGGATATAATTGAATGGTTTAATTATAAGTTGAAAAAGGTTTTTAAATTGTACTTGATACTAATTCACCCCCCTCTTAGTATCAACAATTGGTATCAAAGCAGGTTTCCTTTAGAATAGTTTAACCACTGTAAGGAAAATCCTGAGAAAAAATGGATGACCATGAGCACATTTCAAATGGGATTCAAAAATTTGATGGAAGAAATTATGCATACTAGAGTGATAGAGTGAAAAATTACCTAACGTCTTTGGGAGTAGACATTTGGTACTCAGTTGTGAATGGCTATGTAATTCCAAATAATGCTCCAACCGATCCAAATGAGAAGAAGCTTATGAGTTGTAATTCAAAAGCCAGACATGTTATTCTAGCATAATTGACACCAACCATTGCTAGCAAAGTGATGGGATGCAACACTGCTAAAGAGGTATGGGACAAACTCAAGAATATCTACGAAGGTGATCCAAAAGTTAAGCAGGTGAAGCTTCAATGACATAGAGCAGAATTTGAAAATTTGAAGATGAATGAAAAGGAAGATATTGCAACCTATATTCTTAGAGT